>MU204241.1:2305976-2327887 GCA_017309775.1 Paedocypris sp. Pulau Singkep
CAGCTGTTCTCCGCTCAGATTTTTCTACTTTCCGCGCTACATGAGCGTTAAAAAGTTCGTTATGTCTAACGTTTCTTCTCCTACTTGATTGTACAAACATTCTGTACTTTTGTTGTATGTACTTTTGATATTGTAGCGTTGGATCAATGAATAAACATAAACGCACTAAATGAACACGGACAATTATAACAGTACACAAAATATTCGTAACATGTTAATATATTTTGTAGTTATTTATATTAGTATTCTGTCCTGACGTGTTTTAACGCGCTTGTGCAGCGTTCGAGCTAAGAACAGCTGATCAGTGACGTCAGTCTAGGAACTTCTGAGCTGTAGGTACTATTGTCAGAACACCACAACTGGGACCAAAAAGCCTTAGTTTTACTATCATTAAAATGCAGGAAGTTAAAAGACATCCAAGCTTTAATTTCCCCAACACACTGTACAATTTAGTTTCTTACCTAAAAGAAGATAACTTTTACTACGGAGAACTTTATTTATTATAGCATATTTTATGGAATGTCATAAAGATGATTTAGAAAACTAAAAGGCTTGACTATTTCATGCTTTACTGTTATATTTTAAGGTTAATAGGAATTTTAAAAAGTAATTGGTTAAGTTACTCATTAGGTAATGACGTTACTTTTCAGACACAGTAATTAGAAAAGTAATTTTATTACAAAATGGTAAAGTAATTAGTAATTAGTTACTTTTTTAAAGTTTATTATTACCGATTATTGGGATGACCTTTGTCTGACCCCCACGTGTTTAACTTTAATTTAATCTATAGAACACCGATTTTTATCCAGTACTGACTTTTCCACCAAAATTCCCTAATCAAACTGGCAAGGCTTCCCAGCAAGTCCGATGGGGCTAGACACTCTAGGGGTTATAAGAAATATTATTTGCAAAATCACTGGTTCTTTGAAACAAGATTTTGCCTTTTTCAAATGTCAAACTTTTTTTTTTCGAGGGAGATAAGGTGAACGCCATAGCGAGCGTTTAAAAGTGGAATTGTCATTAAAAGTGCCCGCATAGTTTGGCATTCACCACGCCTCGCTTCAAAGATGCCGATTCTGAGGCGCGAGCGCTTTCTGAGCGTATGAATGTCAGATGACAAGAGGAAGACCCCTGTCAAAAGGGTCCGTTTCCTCAAGTCTGACTGAGAATTTGGATCAAATTTAATGACTTTCTGTCTTGACATTTACTGAACCGATGATTGCTGTCTGTTACTGAGCATGTAGAAATAAAATGGATTCTCGGTCCGCGGAAAGCTCATTATCTGGGCAGCGTTTGAAGGACAAATAGCCACGCATGTTTTTGACCACAAGGCTATCAAGGTTTACATCTCTGCCTGATTGTTATCAAACTACTATTGTAATCAAATCTTTGTGTTACGTCCAAAAAAAAAATGCCAGTTGGAATTTGTTTTGAATAATCCCGTTGTTTTGGTGCACTCATCCCGGCATCATTGTTCTTTTTTTAAGGTTAAGAACTCAACCAGGCCTGAGCGCACATCAAAGAGTGAGCGGAAGGACGTTTTGGTTAAAAGAAGCTCCAGATCTGGATCAACAGGGTACGTATGGCGCACACACTCGCTTTTTTCTTGATCTCGATCTTTACTTTGAACCGTATAATGTCGAGCTCCATGTAGGTATGGTAAACTATAAATAGATATTAAACGTGAGGCAAGCTGTGCATTTAAATGACATAAGCTGTGGTCGAGCAGAAAGATCTGTCGCTGGAATTGTGTGCTTGTTCTTCAAAGCATGACCTAGTAATGTTGGGAAAACGTGGCACGTTCTTAAAGAGACAGCTCACTTAAACATTGTTGATAAGTGTTTTTTGGTGTTGTTTCTGGTTTTGCATCATTTTCTCCCATGGAGAAACCAGTCTAAAAACACTGGCAGGTGTGACAATTGTTGTGATTGATATCTTGACATGCCATTTGCGTATCTAAATGAATAAAAATGAGGTTTTTAGAGATTATTTTAAGGTCAGTTTCTTCCATGCCTTCTGATGGTCTCTTTGTGCATATTTATTCTGCTTTATTTTACAACATTACTAATCTAAAATACAATACAAGTATTCAGTAATTTACTACGTACATTCTGTTTGCATGAAAACATACCCCATGTTTAAAGCATGATAAACACATTGATTCTCACAAGTGGGTCGGTATAATATTACCTATAGCTAAATGAAATACATTTTCATTGTAATTATTATTTGTTTTACATCACTATCACAAGTGTTTTTCTTCAATTGTTTTACTTAATTTAAAGACTGAAACAACATCAGTGATATGGCTCTTCAAATAATATTTTTATCTTTTTAAATTTTAGTTTTTGCCTTTGTTTCCTAATGGCTTGCTCATTGTTTGTAGTTTGGTAGATTTTAGACCGTTATTATTTTTACTTTTATTATTATTTATTTTAATACAGACTTACTGTAGATTTCCGATTGTATTGTTTGTTATTTAACTAAGCTCCTTTGAATTTTTATATATTATGAGCACCCGAGTAGGATACCTGCCTTGTAAGTAAATCGGACCTGAATAGTGAAGAACTAGTTGATGTTTAGTGTAAGATGTGGGCCACTAACCATCACAAACAAAGCTCTAGTAGCGATCTAATAAAGTTCAAGGTCCGACAATGTCTAATGAAAGTAAAATGGTATTAGAAAGCTTTAATGATTAATGACCTGACTGCATGCACAGATACATAGGCAGGCCATGTGTGAAATAGATGCTCATATCCTGTGTATGTTGATTGTATCAAGGTCATGTGTTGTGAAAGGCAAGTGGTAATCATATGCTTGCAAATGAGCGCTTGTCTTTGCTCATGATTAATGTGTCTTATCTAAAGGGCGCCGAAGATGAGGAGGGAAATGCCTCTTCAGCAAACTTTATTTGAAATGAGTCATCTACTGTACTCAAATACGTATTTCAAATTGAATCATATTTTTCCGGATGAAAATTATAACCAGCTACATTGAATGCTTGAGGAGGCTCCAATCACAGAAAAAAGCGCTTGATACAAATAAATGAACCCAGCAATACAGCATTTAGCGGCCTGCATGGAGCTACGCAAAATCACTTTGTAATCTCTTTAATTCTGATTAAAATAAATTAGCATGACTCCAAAATCAGAATGTTTGAAAATCATTTGTCATGTTTCATTTGGGGATGTGAAGTTTGTTGTAATAAAAAAAAACCGTGCAATTTCAAAAGTGCACCAAGCTGGAATTTTGCCCAATACACGTAAATATTTACATATTTTTAACGAATAAAGTCAAAGTATTGCATTGCAACATTCTTCAGTGTAGGTTTATAATGTTGATCAAAAAACGTATTAGAAGAAATCTGAGCGGGGACACATTAAGATCTTTACTTCATGTTGACTACATGTGACATATTTGAAAAAAGCTAAACATTTTTCTTGTCCATATTGTGAAGTTGAGTCTCATTTCCACAAACCTAATTTGTGATTCACGATTGGAGTGTTGACAGAACAACATACACTTATTCGCAATAAGATGAAATGTTGGTTTGCAACAGTACAGGCTGAGATCTTTTCTTTTTTAATGCATTACTCTAAATTTAAAAGACATTGCAAGTCTACAATTCGAAAAATTGCTCCATTTAAAAAGGCCTCCTCTTTCACTCCTTCAGGCAGTTTGCAGCATGATAACTAAATCAATATCCATCACATCTACTCGCTGAGAAGGGCCGGCTGAAGTAAATACTTATTGAGCAAATGCAAAATTGGAGGAAAAATCCAACATGCATTTTCAAAAACACTCTGTCGTGATCCTTCCCTTTCCACTCCATATGGGCTTGATGGGGTCGATATCTCCTCCTCATGCCTTATTTTGGTGCATCTTTGACGTATTACTCACCTCCCGCAGTCGACGTGTCATTCTCAGTTACTCCATGATCTCTCTGGCTGCCAAGTGACAGATAATCTGACTTATGAGTGTATGGAGCAGAAGGTGAATCAATTTTGCATAGAATTGCGTTACGTCAATATCCCGCTATGGTTTTTTGTCATTTCATCTAAATGATCAAAGAAAACCCCAAGTTTCTGTTCATCAGTTAATCCTTAAAATGTATCTTCAGACTCAGTGCTGATATGTGTGTGTGTGTGTGTGCGCAGTATGTTTACTGTATGAGAGGGTTTGTTCTTTCAGTGTTTTTAAAGCATTGCAATACAAGACCAATTACACGTTCAGCACCATGGACAGAACCACTACCAAAATACAATTTCAGCACCACGGACAGGGACATAGCTACTGACAGTTTGCTCAAATGACATAAATTACCATTTGCGCTTTACCTCCAAATTGGAAAAAGGACTAAATGTAAGCACAAGAAAACGCAATTCTCATCTTATTTATTTCGTTGAGGATCATGTCAGCAACTTAAAGGCATATAAATTGCACATTCGATAAAGAATAAGGACACCAAAGCTTTTTTCACAGAAGTTTGCATTATTAATTAGCAATGTATTAACCACAAGCTGTCAAAGCATTAATAATCCAAAATCATTGCACATCGTTAAATTTTAAGTTGCATTACACCTACGATATCAAATGAGGCCCATTTTACAAAAGTGATAAACTGTTCACTGACTTTGATGTGATTGGTCAAACTGTCAAATTCTTAAAATGTTTTATTAAATATTTCCTAGTGCCATACTTCAAAACTGGAAATCTCGTTTTGCTTATTTAGCTTTTTCTCTATTTTTTTGGCATTGTCCTTGTATATGCTATATCTTTTATTTAGTGGAATTTGCTTTGATTTTCTCATAAAAATGATATTGAAACAAATATACATTTCTACATTCACAAGTGAATTCAAAGGTGTGTACATATTAGATTAATCTCTTGCTTGGGCAGATGAATAATTGTCTGGCTTTTTTGCTTTAGGGTGACCATCACTTTACAATATGCTTTATATTAATAAAAACCACAGAGAAAAAAAACGGAGTTACTGAACATTGTATGCCCCTACAGATAATGAGCTTGAATGATCTGCACTCATTTTCAGTCAGTCAGTTCTCAGTTCAATAATTTATTTATTTATAAATTATAGTTTGCTTTCAAAACGTTCCTGTGCAGAAAGTGTGCAATTTGCTTGGGCGGTTTCTAAGCAATTATTGAAGTGTGCAAGGGTTTGTGTGGCATGCCCATGTCTGTTTTTTCATGTGGGAGAGAGATGGCAAAAGAGAGAGAGGACAATTAGCAAGAGAGTAGAGAGGGTAGAGGGAGAGAGAGATAGAGAGGGAGAGAGCATGAGGCCGTGTGTGTGTGTGTGTGTGTGAGAGAGAGAGAGAGCGAGAGACAGAGACAGAGAGAGAGAGAGAGAGAGAGAGAGAGAGAGGAGAAAGAGAATAAAAGCATGTGATTACCTGCGGCTGCAACAGGTCTTTGTGGTGTAATTACATATAGCAAAGCCATTAATTTAACTAGTCTATCATATGTGTTATGAAATTTCTTTGCTGGCGCTTCTTGATGGTTCTTTAAAAAAAATACCAATGATAAAAATGCTATGATTAATGCGGGTTAAGTCAACTCATTTGTGATAAATTGTTGAATATATACTGTCATACTTAATCCTTAAATATAAAAAGAAACATTTTGAAACCTGACAACCAATCATGTCCTACAGATGGACCACCCTTATGGCATGCGATTACATACAGTCAAGGCCACATCCATACATCCATCTATTCATCCATTTCCACTGCTTTTTCCATTTCTGGCTCATGGGACGTCAAGACCGTCATAAAAAAAGAGAACATGTTCAGTGTATTAAAACCAATAGTGATTGACCGTTGGAACGACTTTTCCCCAATATCTTTTTGAAATATTCAATTATCGTCTGCAACATCTAAAGCTGATCAGTTTATGGAACGCTTTTTTAAAGTCATCATTCGACATGGTGTATATTATTGGATTGATCAGTGAGTTTACGTAGCCGAGCCATGTGAAGAAGTCAAAGAGTTCTGCAGAAAACCCACAGGTCTGGCATAGAGACACCACCAGTGTGTAGATGAAAAAAGGCAGCCAGCAGACAATATAAGCTCCTAAAATAATTCCCAGAGTTTTGGTTGCTTTCCTCTCCCGCGCCGCCGAAATCCTCTTTTTTTCCAGAAGTGAATCAGAAACCGTGACTCTGATCTGATTGTCACTGCCCAGAGAGCCGCTGTCCGAGCAAAGATCCTGCCGTCCACAATGCAAAGGAGACGTCGAAGCCACGGAAGCCGGCGATCCGGTGCTCAGGTGCGCAGAGGTTAGTCTCTTCCCAGCTTTTTTCGGCGACTGCTTCAAAATGCGCTTCCTCGCCTCCACGTATATCCGACCGTACAGGACGATGAGCAGCAGGGTGGGGATGTAAAAAGCTCCGAAGGTGGAGTAGATGGTGTAGAAAATGTGGTCGGAGTTCACCGCACAGGTGGTCAGCTCCTCTGCCTTCACCTGTCTCCAGAAGAACGGCGGCAGGGAGATGGAGATGGCGATGATCCAGGCGGTCGTCACCATGCCCGCGGCGCGCGCTTGGGTACGCTTCTTTGCGTACTCCACCGCGTCCGTTATAGCCCAGTATCGATCCAAGGCGATTACGCAGAGGTGAAGAATGGACGCGGTGCAACACGTTATGTCCGAGGACAACCAGATGTCACAGATGACCTGCCCGAGAGTCCACTCGTGGGTGACCGTGTACAGCGCGCAAATGGGCATAACCAGCACGGACACCAGCAGGTCCGTGACGGCCAGGGACGCAATCAAGAAGTTTGCCGGAGTCTGAAGCTTTCTAGACTGGGAGATGGTGGCGATAACGAACGCATTGCTCAGTATGGTTGCAAGAGTGAAGAGACCGAGGACGGACGCCAAGGTGACTTGAAAAGCGAAACTTGCTTGGTTTACCTCAGTCTCCGGTGCCAAAGTGACGTTGGTGCCATTCGAGATGTTTAAAACCTCGAAACTGGCAATGGTTGGCTTCGAATGACCGCTGCGCTCCATTCCAAAAGACATGCCTTTTCATATTTGGAAAGGAAATGGGATTTTTCCGCGCTTCATAATTGGTGTATTCCCCACTAATCGTTCCGGGAAAATGTGCGCCGGCTGTGCGTAAAACGCAAAGATGTTTGCTTTCTCCATTTTAGAAAATGTCGAACTTCAGCCCCAGTAGAAAAAAAGCAAAGAAATCACAAAGTATTTTGATAAAATGACATAAAAGCATCCCAGAAGTGTCAGAACGCGTCTCCATCCTTCATCAGAGATGCTCTGGTTGCATCTTCACAGCCAAGTCATCGTTTAAAGGTAGATGCGCTGCCCGCAAGCTCCGGCAATTTTTCATAGCTTTCACTGATAGGCGGACGCGGTGCGCGTGCTTTTTATAGGACTCTGATGCAAAGTTGCAGCTTTTGATATCCATGATCTCCGAGTTTGTAACAGGAGGTTTTCCACTGGGTCTTAGTGCCTGCTTCGTCTCAAAGGCTAATAATTCATTTCATGTTAAAATGTACTTATGAATCTAAGTAAATCGATAGTTTTTATTATAATTCACTTTCTTTTTTACATTTTGCAAGGCTAAACTACAATACGAATGTCTTATGCATCATTAAACAATAATTCGTTTTGTACTGAACAAATGTATTTTATTACTAATATGGGTTTTCTCAGAGTTTCCTTTCAGGAAATCTGAAACCTGGGAAATTTGGCTTGAGAGAGAGTGAATGTGTGTGTCGATCTGTGGTTGGTTGGCCACCCATCATGGCGTGACCCAGAAATGAAAAAGCCATTCAAAGAATAGATGGATGCATTGTTCATATCAATCAGTGAATCAGATTTGCAATTAAAATAATTTTATTAGTAATCCTTCATACAGATAAAAACATGCTTGTAATGTGAAACTTTTATCTGTTTTTATCTGTTTTACAGTTTACATTTTTACTTTTATCTGTTTTTATCTGTTGTTAGACAGTCACAACCAAAAAAAACCCTGGCATCTAATTATTGGACAGATTCATGTGGATATTTATGTCTGGAAATACGTTAATGTGTAAATAAAAGCAATAATCTAGTTGGGGCAGATCTCTGATGTCAGTTTTTTTTTCATCTTCAGTTTAATAGTGGATAATTGATTTTGAAGATGTACTCCTACACAAAGAGCTGGTTTAAATTTATTCTGATGGATCAAACGTTAAGGAGACAATTAGGGATTAATGCACCAAACAATATTTACACATTTTTCTCTCTGCTCTGATAATAAATTATGCAATTAGCAAATGTAGCAACCGTTTTTGTATCTGAAAGTGAAACGACTGTCTCTCTTGATGAAATTCACAAAAGAACAGTTATTACATAATGAAGGTCGGTTGTTTCTGAGTAAGCAGGAGTGTACTGGAGTGAATTTAAATGTATCGAGAGTTGAATTCGATACGTTTTTTCTCCTAACTGACAGTATCGTCCTTTAATCTTCAGATTTTAGCATTTTAATTGTGCTACTTCAGCTCCACAGAAAGATGTAATTATTGCTTGCATTTCTTCAGAAAATCATTTAATTGCCACAAACATAGGGCCTTTTTCCCACCCCCCACAGTTTTTTTTTTTTAGCTCATAAGTTAACGCATTCAATTTTCTTTGAAAAAGACCCATTTTTGCAATCCGAGTGATTTGCACAAGCCAAATTAGAATGTGCAACAATAGGTGGTGGCGAGTTGAGTGTATTGCCGTGCAGAGAAAAGGTTTTTGTGGTTATGTAATGCTCTGCGTGATTGCAAAGTGCAAGTCTTATCACGTACTTACTCGGAGCAATTAAACACGCCCCACAAATAATTGATGACTTTTATAGCCGATTTGGCTGAAAGGTGTAATGTTAAAACAGAATTCTGTTCTGCTCAAATGTGTAAATGAGATGTAACTCGGAGTCATTGTGCATAGTGAGGACACGCTTAAGACTCCAATTCCCGAGCTTGTGTTTCCTTTGGGTCTCCAGTTTCTTCCCACATTCAAAATGTGTTCAAACAGTTTGGAGGTGTACAATTACTCATTGGTGTAAGTGTGAGTGTGTGTCCTGCTCTGTGATTGGACTATCCAGGGTGACCCGCCTTCTGAGCTATAGTTCCTGGGATTGGCTTCAGATCCCTGTGACCCAGAAATAGAAAAGCAATTCAGGAAAAAGACAGATGGATGATTGTAGTTTTAGCCTGACAACAAACAGCTTAACAAAAAGCACATGTCATGGACTAGAAATGTAATCTAGGTGCAACAAGCTCTATCTTTCATGCCTCATCTTTAATTTCAAAGCTCACATCACAAACTAGTTTGTTCCCATTCCGGAGGATTTGCCTTCACAGCTGCCGTTTTACTCGCCTCCCGCCAAGCCCATCTTTTCATTTTTTTTTACGCTCTTAAAATGTCAGACATTTAGTTGGTTATTCAGTGATGCTTTTGAAGATGTCGGATGTTATAAAAGAATCCCAAAGCCTAAACCGGGACAGAGTCCATCAAAAGAAAATGCTTTTAAGAGAATCTTATTCCTACTAAGGCCTCACTCTCGTTGAAAAAAGCCACCACACATTCGCTGGTTAACAAGATTCCTTCTTGCGTGCATCTGAAGTCACTGCCTGCGAAATATAAGTGATGCGGTGGCTAAAGAGAGCCGTCCACTTCCTGCTCTGCTGAAACTATGCTGTTGAAGGTCAAGTATAGCGTGGATGGGACTCGGATGAGATCACGTAAGCTTTTATGGGACAGTCTGGAGAGGGTTGAAGGCCGGGCTGCTGCATCATTAGTACGTTGCCCCAGATTCCTACAGCAGACCCTTCGTGAATATGACCAGTGACTCATTTTATCAGATCTCAACACGTGGTCCAGTGGTAGGAAATTGGACTTGTGTACAAGAGGCTGACGATTTAAATCTCTTTGGCTGGTTCCACAACCAGTGTCCTTGGGCTGCCCACTGCTCCGGGTTTGTGCTGTAACTTGATACGGTCCCTAATGGACATATTGACAAGCTCTTTTTTCATTTTCTTGCTCATGACTGCACTTTGACATCCCCCTATATCAGGCGTGTCCAAAGTCCGGCCCGGGGGCCAAATGCGGCCCTTAATCAAATTTTGTCCGGCCCGTGACTTGATTCATAAAATGAATGGAACACGGTCCGCGGCCAGTACTCAGTCCCTCCAGGATTCGCGATCACGCCAATTCACGCGAATTCAGCGAAACCCCACGATTTATTTGCGACCTTGCAATTTCATCCAATCAAATGGATTTACCGCAAATTTACCACAAATTCAGTTCTGCGCGTGAACACACCATGTGATCTCAAACGAATACGGTTTGTTTCACCCGAGTTTGTAAAAAATTTAATAAAAATCATATATATTTTTTCAATGTTCCATTATGAAGGTTTTTATTGCTTTATTTATGAACACATTTTAAAAATCAGTTAAAATGCTAAATCACTTTATTTGCATTTTAGAACTATATCTGTTTTGTTTTTTTTTTAAAGCATTTTTAAACAGAAATAAACACTATTTAATGTTAAATAGTAAACTATATACAAAAATGTGCATATCCTAAAATGTGTATTTTTTTTTTTTTGTAAGAGCCCGGTCCGGCCCCTTTGTCAAATGTTAGAACCCAATGTGGCCCGCGAATCAAAAAGTTTGGGCACCCCTGCCTTATACGTTTCTCACCAATTTCTATACACCCATTCCACAATATGTTTGTCTGGCAGCTCACATATGTAGTGGCAAGTTCGGAATTGTAAGGATTGAAATTGCGCTGTTCAGTCAAGAGAAACACCTTTTTCAAAAAAATATGGAATCCCATGCATACAGTCATGAGGCGGTGACTGGAAAACACAAGTCAAGAACAAAAAGTACCTGAGAATCAATCTGCGGAAATGCCCTTCGTTGTCTGACCCGCCGGAGAACTTCTGGTTGGAGAGAAGTCATTTTCTTTTTTATTTTGCCGGATGATTTTTCTTTCAACCTCGCCTAAATTAAGCATCGGCCATTCACATTTGTTTCCTGCCGTCACACGCGTCAGGAAGAAGAGTTATACATTACGCAACATGACACGGTGGAAGCACCTCAGGACTTTTGTCTTGTAGTCGCATGTCATTCAGTCTGGAGTGAATCTTGTATATTGTATTGATTGATATTAGTCTGGAACATGTGATGGAATTTTAGAAGCTCGAGGCACTTTTCAGTATGAAAAAGTCTATTTGTATTTATTACAGTTTCACCACTAAAATTTCACACTTTTAGTATCATTGACACAGACAGACAGGAGTTATTGCAACACAAATCTGTTTATCTGAGCACAATTAAATGTAACTGTAAGCAAACATTGTGGAATTAAAGCCTTAATTTTATTTGCTTGTAATTGTGAGGCAATCAGATTGAACATCTAATAATTATAGTATTACATGTCCAATGCTTTCCAAACCCCCTCTTTAATAGAACACACACACACACACACACACACACACACACACACACACACACACACACACACACACACACACACACACACACACACACACATTCTGTTCACTCTGTTTATTCATTTTTTTCTGGTTATGCATTTCTCTGTAACTTTTTTTTCCAATGTTATTAGATTCCTTAATTAAAGTATTATTGTAAAATATATTACAATAAATTGGTGATTAAAGTGATTTTTACTTGTGTAAACATGTAAAGAAGACATGTAAAAAAGTAAAAGAGAGAGAGAGAGAGAGAGAGAGAGAGAGAGAGAGAGAGAGAGAGAGAGAGAGAGAGAGAGAGAGAGAGAGAGAGAAATAAATGTTTTATCTGTCTGTTCCTTAACATCAGGCAATATGACTTCATAAAATACAACATTTGATTTGGTAATGGTTGTGGAAGAACATTTCCATGACTCTGGTATGCTTGAAAAATGTTTCTTCACGTCGGAAGAGTGAGTTCTGTTATAAAGAAGCAGATGCACATGTTATGTTGAAATGTATATTTCATATGAAGTATGACGCACATATTGTTTATGACTAAAATGAAAGGCCTATTTCATGACTTTGTTTCATGCACATCTACAGCAAATATATATGCCTAAATGTAAAAACTAAATTTAATATTATTGATAACGTAATATACTAACGTTTAGCTTGATATAATGCACCATACATGTTTATTTTCTATTGTGTATCTTAATTTAACATTTTTATGTCTTATTTTATGTTTTATGTCACTTTTATTCCTCAGAGTTTAATTTGCTGGTAAAGGCAATTTTTACTTCATGTGATTCCGTTCCAACATTCCATTTTAATTGTTCATTGTATTTTGAAATATTCATGAAGCAACAGTATGTGTGCCCACCATGCCCACCAGAGTTCAGAAAATGACTTGATTTGTGGTTAAGCAGATTCTTAATATTTTCTCTCAAAGGAGAAAAGTTCCATCATTTGGATTTTGATGGCAAGAAAACTAACAGCTGGAAATGAGCGGTGTAAATGTTTAACGTCCTCATGAGAAAATGATGGCTGTCTGGACAGGGTACAGTTACTGCATTAGAATATATTTAATTTATAGCTGTCTGAGTATGTCTGTGTGTGTTTCTCGGATAAAACGCACTACTGGAAATCTAAAGTGTTGATTGATAAATTAATGTTTTGCATTTGCCCTACATGGCCTTCTGTACGAATTAATACATTTCGGCGATGAATACGATGAAAATGAAAATACGATGAATAACAGTTGTGGCTTCAGCCTGTCCAAAACATTCTAACCAATATAGTTGTTCTTCCTGTTTTAGTGCATTTCTAAATAAATGTCTAGTTTGCCCAAGATTGGAAAAGTGTTGTTTCTGGATCTTTCTGGAGAGAATTGATATGCATCACCTTGCAGAATTCCACAAAACATCAGACTGGACTGAACGTCAAAGTAGAAGGTCGGTATTTCAATGGATTTTCTTTTAGCCCTCTTTGAGATTTTTTTCCGTGTTGACTATTGGCTTGCTCACTGATGATAGTCATGGTCACGTCAGAAATCACACAACCAGTTGTTTCTGGGAATCGTGTATTGGAACAAATGACATTTGATGTTTTTTCGTTGCATTCGTTTTTTGAAAACGTTTATGGATTGAAATCGGAAAGTGTTGGTAAATTTGATCTGCCTCACTGTAATAATTTGTTGGCTAAGGTTTCTCTCCATTTGTCATGACTTATAATCACAAAGTTGCAGGCTGTTTTCTCAGACAATTTTCCAAAGTGAATCCCATCTTCTCTGTTCATAAACGTGATGGTTGACCACTGTTTTGATCTTGTGTGTGTGTGTGTTTGTGTGTGTTCACCTCACTTTCATGAATGAATTAAATCCGCTTAAAAACTCAATCCGACATGGTTCTTAGTGTCCATAATTAGCAAATGAAGCTCACTTAAATAGCATTTAGCCGAAGCGCAGTGCGACTCATTTACAAAAGTAAATACCAATACTTTTTTTTTTCACTTTTTTCTTTTTAGAAACCATTTTTTCTCCCTAAAAAGAAACCCTCTCTGTGCATCCGATCAGCAGTTCACATGAGTTTGAAGCCATTAATGGCCTAAGTCGAGAGTCACTTTAATTATGAGACAATGATAATTTCCTCGACGCTAATGGGCTCTGTTAAATTATGAAAGCGGCTTCTGTTTAGTATACTGCCAGCGCAGACAATTAAGTCTTTTCACTGTGTCTTGATTAATGCATTTTGGTCAGCACGACTCTGCAATTGTGCTTCGACAGCGATGGTGTAATCTAATAATGTTCTCCGAATCTTGACTCGGACGGCAGAGACAATGCCAGCGACGCACGTTTCATTGACTTCTTTCTCATTCCGAGGATGCCGGCGTGGTATTATGTGACTAGACAGTGTGGGCCAATTTCCCAGACGCAGATTAATTCTCATCCTGGACGTGAAGCAATGAATCAAGCATCTCTGTCAGTGAAATTTAACCCAGGACTTGGGTAATTTGCATCTGGGAGCACGGCCGTGAAAGTTTGCCTAAACGCAGATTAAATCCGGAATACAATTGGGAAGCTTCGCAAAGTCATCTTCAGCACTGATCGCGAGTCAAACTTTGAATTACAATGTGTGGAGTTGATCAAAATTCCAAAGACCACCCCTGAAAACCTCCACGAGTTCAGGTTTATTTATAAAGCGCTTTTCTTAGTTCGAGACTAACGCTGTGTGGAAAAAGTCGGGGAGGAAATAATCTTTAAAGAAGAAAAATGTCCGTTATTCATCTGTGTTCATAATTAGGGAAATGAAATGTCAGTTAAAGAAAAAAAAAATTGTCCATTGTTCATGGATGGAAATAAAGAGGAAATAAACCTAGGGAGAACCCGACTCTCCTGTGCCAGTCTCATCTGGCATGCTAACATCACAAAGTCATTGGTGAAGATGAATACAGTCGCTGTGTCCTCTTCCCCTCATGATGACGCAGTGGCTCCTGATCTTAAAATCCAAGCAATCCGACGTAAGCGCCTCCATCGCCTGCCTGTTGCATTCAGATGCCGTGGAAGTGAGCGACAAGTCATGTGATTTATATAAGAACGCTTCATTCAAAGAGCAAATCGCACGTGGAACAACATGCGCACCATCCCCCGTCTTTTTCCATACGCTTTCACGTCATGTTCCAAAGGTTTTTTTTTCACAATTACTTTTCCCATAGCGGAATGCCGTGTTGACCGTCTTCCGAGCGTCTCTCCAAGTAGATGCGGAGAACGGGCAGAATTACAAGGTCTGCTAAGAGTGTGTAGGTGTCAGGCTAACTCGAACAGACAGATAACACGGTACTCTACTTCCTGAGGAGACACGGCCTTTAAGTGTGTGTTGCACGGAGCAGAGATGTTTTACTTGTCTGTGGGCAGCTCAATTACAGGTCTCACACTGAACTCAGTGCAAACAGTAGAAGGAAAAGGGATCTCGAAATTGCCATCCATCACAAAGTAGTTTGAACATCCTGTACTTAGCTGCCAGCGTATCTCAGCAAAGTGTTGTGAGAATGATGCCGGCGGACAATAGAGCGTATCCTGTCTTTCTCTCTCACACTCCTTCCGGCCATTTCCACCTGCAAGTTTCTGCGGGCTGGTTCTTCAGTCAATATTGGACTCATAAAGGCTTTTTGGAGGAAGGGTTATCACACATCGACACTTATTACTCTATCTGATGTGATGATTTTCACCCAAGGATATAACTCGCAGGATTGCCATCACAATGGGATCACAGACCTGTTTTTTTTTTTAATCATTTGATTTAAACCGTTATTACGCTTGTTTTTCGTTGCAGTTCCTTCATGCGTTATAACGTCACGGCTCGTGTCTTTCACATTTCCATAACTCTTTGTCAGTTGCTTTTCCATTCATCTCGAACCTGCTGGTTCCACAACTGAAGTGTTGTTGAGCATGACACTGACACTGAACCCGAGCTGCTCCGGGCTTGCAGGTGTGTGTTCACGTCACGGTGTAAACACACTTCACTGTTTGGTGGGTCACATACCCAGCACTGTACAATTCTCTAGTGTGGAAAACATACAGATATTAGTATTTTTAGAAAAAAGTATTAAAAAAAAAAAAAAAACATGCAGAAATTGTGGGGTTCAAGCAATTAAAGGTTACTGCCAACAAGTAAAATACAACCATCATTGAATATACAAAGAAATGAATTTGACAGTTTTAAATTCCGTTTAGAACAAATGTGTAAATTAGTGTACATATAATAATTAAATAAAATCACACAAAAACATTTAGTCATTTAGCTTACAGATTCTGATAATGGTGTACGTTTCATGAGTTTATTTTTTAAAATAATTCTGTCGAAGCATGGTTGAAAAACAATGTCTGACTTTCATTGGCTAACATTTATAGAATTTTTATTTATTATTACTTTTGTCAGATTAAAGTGATTTCTGTGACCATTGTGAGTTTTTCATTCATTGATCGAAGGGTACCAACAATTTTGTCCACGTCTGTACATACATCCGTTTAATTTAGATCAGTTCTTTTTAGCTACCGTATGTAAATTAGTGCATAGTATTCGTTGTTTCACAGCTTTGTTTTTTTTTTGGTTTACTTCAATCACTTTACCGTAAAATTGAATCTATAAAGTATGATTGTTTTTGAGGTTATAGCGCTAACTAACAGTTATGCAGCTACAGTTCATGTTATGTCCTTTTCATTTTATTGTGGCATCTTTTTGATCAAAGAATTATGCTGCTGCTAATACGGGATTGAGATGTTGTTTGGTTCAAAGGTTATAGCTGTTGAGTGAACGGCAATAATCAGACAAATAATTATGCAATTGTGAAATGTTCAAGGCGGAAATTACAGTAAGAATTAGAGATACATACGTCTCCGGGATTAACCGATTGGTTTGCGATAAACAGCCTGGACATACGTACATAGAAGTTTTAATGAATTCTTGAACTTAATTTTGTAAGGTTTCATGCCACAGCTTGGACACATGGTGGCGTAGTGGGCATCACGCTTGCCTTACATCAAGTAAAACGTGTTTAAGGCCTAGTCAAGGTCATTCTATGAGTTTAAAAGTTCCCTCTATCTTGTGTGTTTTCCTGTTGGGTGGTTCCATTCCTTCCACAATGCAAAACATGCACAAAACCAAGCTTTTGTTAGTGCTTTAAACCATTTTCAAAAACCATGACCTAATGCATAGCGGTTTGTGCCAGATTTTATATATACTGTATATATATTCATAAAGGACATTTTTAATGGTTATCCACTGTTTGCTTTATTACAGTGAAGTAAACCTCCATTTGACCCTTGTTTTACATCATTTCATTTTACAGACGACAGTACCCGATGAGAACATCTGAGTGTGAAAACAAGTGGTGCTTTTGTTGAATAACATCAATTTCAATATGCTGAGTGGCAGACTGTGAGTACAGAGAGAAAATCATGCCAATTACAATATTTTTTTTCCCCGCAGAGCAGCTTGTTGTAGCAGTTTGCGTTTACTAAAGCATCTCTTGTAGTGCAAATTGTCTAGTGTGAAATTCAACACCTACACTGACAAAAAATGTCATGCATCACTTGTCAAACCCATTTCTGGTCAAGGTGCTCAACAGGTTGGGAAAATATTCTTTAAAAAAAGATGCAAATTCTATATATGTACATATATCCATATCCATCGTTTTTTCTCATTTAAACCGCTTTTTCCATTTCTGTGTCACAGGGAGCTGGAGCCAAACCGAGCACATTTGGGTCTGAAGGCAGAACACACCCTCTGGATTTTGGACCAACCAATCACAGAGTAGAACACAAAAATGTTTTTCGACCTCTAATTCACGTGAACCAATGTGTTTGGACTCCAAAATGCTGGCTAACTGCCGCAATGCTGCCACCATCCCATCACATATCTGCAAAAAAGGTACTGTTTTTTTAATAGTTCAGGTTTATAGAAGCCTAATAATTTATCTGGACTATCTTGTCACAGCACTAGTTCTGAAGCATTAGCTGGAGAAAACCCTCCATGGATGAAGAAAGCTCCACGGAATGGTAAAGACTTGAATGATCTATGTTTTAACAGATCAGATGGAATTCAGATCTTTCCTGGCTCCAACACTGTTGAGAGAGTAAAATTCAATTTGGATGCATTTAACCCAGTGAGGAATTTGAGAGCACGGCCTTTGGCTTTGATTGATAAAGTCCCTCCCGAGGCTCTCGGGGTCAGTTATGTTGGATATCACTGCCGGCTTGCAAACTGTTGGCATTGCCATCTTGTCTCTGTTTATGATTCAAAGGATTTCACTCCTGCTCTGTTGTGATTGTGAGTCAGTGCGAGATCTGTTAGATTTTCAATTCAATGCCTACACTAAGAGCATTGCCAGCCTTCTGGAGCTGATAATATTCCACCATTACTCACCCGGCCTCTAGCTAAGAACGAAATCCCAAGCTCCCAGAAGCCACTGAGCAGATTCCAATGCTCCCAGCCCCCAACTTCCCAATCTCAGGCTTCCAACATATAAAAAATGATGGGCCTAAGTGCCTGTACTATCTGAATACACAGAGACATCTTAATCTTCTGGAGATGCCAACTGTTAAGATTCCATCAACCGCTCTGCTGATTGAGGAGCCTTTCTCACTCATAAACCGATTGGACTAAACCAAAATGCAAATTGAGTTTTTTTTTTTAAAGCGATGTATTTTCAGATGACCCCTTCGTGATGCACCATCTACATTCCTCAAATTTGGAATGCTGTCCGCAGGGTTGTGACCTAAATAACTGTGAGGAGCTCTGCCTTGCCTCTTCCTTCCGTGTCGATCCATTACGATATGCAGTGATGAAGCAGTGATCTCTAACTAGATTGGATCTGAGATTTTTTTTTTTCTCTATTTCTGGGCTAGTACATGTGCCCACATTTAGACTGTTGGTGTGAAGTAACCTGGCAACGGTAATCTGCAATATGTTGCGCTCTGAGAGAAATGATCTCTCGCGGTTGAGGCAGTGATGCACAACGCTGGATAGATTCTTGTTAATAGAGCGCCAGTCGCAGCTTTGACACGTGAGTGGAGGAAAGGCACGGAGGACATGCGATACTGGGTCAGCCGCTCATATCCAATCGTCTTGCTAAAATTGTTACCTCTGGAGGGGAGATTACAGATGTAAGAGCCAATGATAGGGTTTGGGGTTCGGCTGGTACTCAACTGGATGCCAGATTATGATCTAGTTCAAGTCTTTCCAGGTGAAAAAAGAGAGTGGAAGTGCAGAGTTGTTTTATTGGCGCCTTGCTCCTGCTTGGGTGGTTTAATTAGACTAGCCTCGCGCTCAAATACTCAATCTGAACCTGTGAGGATTATGCATACTTCACGAAATTGAATTTAAAATGTACATCTTCCAGTCGTCAACAAAATCAGCGTCAATCATCCCATTGAATCTCACCACTGCAAAACCATCAGCACGATAAACACAATGCCAATTAGTACAAATAGCAAAGACGTACATATGGCGTTAGTAAAGTATTTGAGAGAACCATGAAGCGATCCAAAAACTGTGCCCTGTTTACTAGGTTCCGTTTCCCTTAAAGACGGGCATAATGAGGCTCTCTTGCATATTACTGGTCTCTGTATTTCTGACCCTTCTTAAACACTTAGTGGGTCAATACCCACAAACGGCTGGTCTTTTTTGGACCTTTTTCGAGAAGGTATGCCAGTTATAACTATATACTATATTCAGCCTAATAGTAGAAACCAAATACACTTTATATAGTCATATATTAAAAGGTGGTTAGAATAAAAACATATTTAAATGGGCTTTTAATATGTTCCCAATTATTTCATATTACTTGAAATAATTTTTCTCATTTTTCATATTAATATCAACATCGCATTTTAAACTGCGTCAGATTTCAGTTTCAGTTTGTGTTTTTTTTTGGGGTGTTGTAATATTTTAAGCTTACTAGTGCGGTTTGACATTAACAATATTTATGAATATTTATGTTTTATTTAAGTGTGCAATACTGTAATACATAACACATAAGTGAATGTTAAATTACTTCATATTGTAGACATTGATGGCCACATGCTTTCCAGGCAACATGGCTAAATGCTGCCCACTGCTCAGGGTTTGTGTGTGTGTGTGTGTGTGTGTGTGTGTGTGTGTGTGTGTGTGTGTGTGTGTGTGTGTGCAAATTCACTGAAGTTTCCACACACAATTTTAATATGTACTTAGTGGCCTTTTTGACAACTTCACTCATTTTCACTTGACTAGTATCCACTTCTGAGCACCATCTAACGCAAGAAGCTTACAAGGAATCACGACAAGTGTAACTAATAAATATTGAACAAAGAATCTTAGCAAAAATATGCTTGCATAACCAGTATGCGCTCTTAAATGGGAGGCTACTGTATTAATCCACATGAGTGACACTAATGTTCTTGATAGACGCCTGTGGTGACTGATGGAGAGTCTGTTTTTGTGACTGATGGTAATTGTTTCAGTTCAGGAAATGAAAGTCATCTTTACCATATGCTCAGGGTGGCTGCCACACACTTTTTGTATTTTCCCTTGCGCTTTTCTCTCATTCTAACCCTATTCTTTATTTATATGATGACTCATCAAGCCATAACTTCACCTGGAGGTTTTCGCTGAAATGATATATCACAACCACGGTCCCCCAGATCTGTCACTGGCTCAGCAGAAGCTAATATCCTGGCTCCAGATTTAGGTATTGTGTCCACACTGCAAAGTAATTTTGTGTCAAGTCATCAGATGCAAGATAAGCGCGAGAGTCTCCATGAAAAGTTTACAATACAACAATAAAGCGCCATTATCACAGGGGAGGGAAATAAACTCTGGCTGATGAGCGATTCCTCAGGCCATCTGAATTCCTGCCAGGCTCTTTTATGAATGGTGGTGCAGGCGTTCGAGGCAACGACTTTTCATTTGCTTGAAAAAAGGAATATTTTTGTTGAATCGTGTGCTATGTGAAGCTGATGATTTTTTTCCGTGTGCTATGTGAAGCTGATGATGGCTTTTTTGAGTAATCAGAAGGTATTCAGAAGTGAGTAATTGAGTAATTGAGGTATTCGGGATTTTTAACAAGTAGTCAACAAGTAATTGAGATATTCGGGAATTTATTATACGTATATCAAATTCAGGCCATCATGTGCAAACACGGCATAAAACAATACACGCTATTAATACAATAGCATTTTTGCAAATTTGTGTAGATTTGTGTAGATAGTGTAGACAGTGTTCTATCCTTTAAAGAGCTTTACCAATAAAGATGACTTGACTTGTCTTGAGACTAAAATTGTTTATCTGTTGATAATAGAAAAACAACAATACATTACTGGTGGTAATACTTTTAAAAATGAGAATAATATGTATACATTAATGAATCTATTAATACAATTCATAAATACATTTCTAAATAAAACCAGGAAAAAAACTAAATGTATGGTGACAAAGCAAAACCTGTCAAATATATATTTTTTTAATTATGATTTTGATTATAAACCTCGCCAAAATGACACTGAAAAACACAAGTTTGAGATGGTTTGGTCATATTCACTACATTCACTTTATAACATATGAAATATGAAAACAACGGCTACTATTCAGCGACTGACATAAGTCATCGATCTGTGAGTTTTTGACCAATACTTGACATTGTCAATAATTGTTTTATTGTTAGTACAAATGACTTAGCAAGTAAAGTAATTTCTTGGCTGATATTACACAGCATACGTACTTAGTTCATTCTTATTTCCCATTATGCATTTTTAATTAAGGCTACACGGATCGATTAGCATACAAATGCAAGTTTTAGTTAAAAACTTTGCTAATAAGCAAATTCATTATGAGGACTCGTTCTTCTCCAGCGTACCTTTAGTGTCGGAAATAATAGAATGTTGCTATGCGACAAAAATAATGACCTGCTGTTGTTGCCTTGCAGTAATACTGGGAACCTGTGGTTTGCGTCATAACTGACCAGGGCCAGGCCTTTTTTTTTTTATATACTTGAGGCCATGTTGATGTCTTTGTAAGTTTTCCATTTTTTTTTCTTTTTGTTTAAATTGATTTAAACGTACAATTAACCATACATTTTCCAACAATTCATCGGCTTTTAGTCTTGTTTAGTTTGTGGCTGCCGGGTGAAGAGGTGAAATGTGTCGCTTGCCTGTATTCTGAAGTGTTCAAGGTTTCGGAACAAACCCCCTCAGCGCGTCTGACACACGTCTGACTGAGAACGCTCGGCGGATTGTCAAGACACTTGTGTGCTTTGTAGTTGGAGGATGAGAACAACACACTTTGTTTAACTCTGAAACTGTGCTTCCAACGGAGCTGAAAAAACATTTATCTGTCTATTTTCTGTTTCACCAGCCCGTTCTGTTCCCTGTTCTCTCTCTCTCTCTCTCTCTCTCTCT
>MU204241.1:2343428-2345928 GCA_017309775.1 Paedocypris sp. Pulau Singkep
AATCCTCAGAGTTGGTGTTACTTGATCGAGTGAGAACCCAACTCCCTCTCAAGGGAAGGAGTTGAAATCATCCGCTGGATTCACAGAATGAGGACAAATTATTTGGTGAGGGCTTGACGCTTCGGGGTGGCTTGGGCAGCAATAAAAGCTGGAGCTGGCGAATGAGGGAGAAAACGTTCACCTTTGGTGGACTGGAGCTCTCAGACGTGGTGCTGGAGACGGTGGATTGTGGTAAACGTGAGGAATTAGGGCCGAACGCTCGACAAAGAAAAACTCCTACGGGCCGCTTTCTAATTGATTTCTCATGCTTCATCGGCCACATTGAGTGGAGGATATAATTTGAAGAAAGTGGCCAATTACCTTTGATACAATGAAGATAGAATAGCAATCAAATTCTCATCAGAGTCTCATTAAATTTCGAGGTGGCGTTATATAATCTGTTTACTCAGACTTGTAATCTGTATTCGTTATGCGCAAAACAAACAATTTTAGGGAAAAGAAAATACTATTTCCGTCATGAGATCAATACTGCGCCAAGTCAACATTTTTCACTTTTACCTAGACATTGGTTTTTACCTAGACTTTTACTAGACGTACGTTTAGATATTTGCTTGCTTTTCTCAAATAAGGTTGAACACATAGACATATGCAAATAATTTTGCCAAGGATTAGAAACTTGAAATTGAAAGGATGAATATAACGGTTAAAGACTAAAAAAAAAAGGTGAAATGGATTTGAATCACTGACTGTTGGGGTGCAAACCCAACTCTCCAATTGTGATGCTACAACACCCTCAAGAGCAAGAATACTTATATATTGAAACATGTTTTACAAGGATAAAGTAAAATTTAATCTGCCGTGTAAAAGTGCAGCAGGTAAATTCCGCCGACCGCCAGACGAGGGCGACAAAGACTCGCATATAGCCTCACTCAGACAATGTTTTTCTTTCCTCCGCTCCATGCTTACTGTATCCAATGACGTCATCGAAATATAAACATGTTGAGAATGAAATCGAATCCCAGACAAACTGCCTCCTCACGCCCAGGCGATCAATAAACATCTCCAAATTTGCATCTTTACGCAGAAGATGCAAAATATAATCACAGAGTTGGCTGGGCTGTTTTTGTTTTCCCTTCACGTGAAGCAGATGAAAGCAGCAGCACAGTGTTTGGTGTTCACTCTCCTACTCGTCTAACAGATGTTGAGCGAGTCGCCAGTGAAGTTGGGATGAGTAGAAAGGGCAACAGTGACAGTAATGATCAAAATCCCATTGTACCCTGGGCAACATATTCATGAGCGTGGCAGTCATGGGGGCAGAGATTTATTCATTTTTATTTATTTATTTATTTATTTATTCAAACATGTACATGACAAGTATTAACAACAACATGCCACAAAATAATAATAATAATAATAATAATAATAATAATAATAATAATAATAATAATAATAATAATAATAATAATATTAACGGTATGTTCGTAATGCTAATTTCCTCAATACATGTTTGAAAGGGAGTAGAAAGAAGTACAACGTATCCTTTCAGATTCCACTTCAACACAGGAAGACTATCCACAGCGACATCGCAATTCAACACACAAACAAACAAATACACAACGAAAAAACTTGACAACCTTTTAAATTATTCCGTTTTCAATGTATTTCGAGAGAATGTCCCCCTTACATTTATATTTGAAATGTTTCAAGCTCGCACACTGCTTTACCTGAAATTATTCCAAATTTGAACTCCAGTTCTCGTCAAGCAGAAACTCTTTTTGGTAGTGCGTGTATATTCTACTTTTAAGTCTGACTTGCCTCTTAAACTATATTCCCCATTTCTTTCATGAAACAACTTTTGTATTCCCTCCGGCAACAATTAGTTTTTAACCTTAAACATAAATACCGCAATTTTAAATCCCTATAGTTCGTGTAGCTTAAGAATGTGAGATTTTTTTAAATGACTCATGTGTATGGTCACGAAACCCAATTTTATGTACAATTCGTATACAGCCCTTTTGTAGTACCGTATTTACTCGCTTATAAGTCGATCCCCTTATAAGTCGACCCCCCCACTTCAGCTGTGAGATTGTGGTATTCTGTTTAGACCCTCTTATAAGTCGGGGGAAAGAAATGAGAGAAAAGTAAATAGATAGAAACGAGTAGAAACCTATTTCATTTCATATAAAGTCAACTGTGGTTATTTGGGGCTCACAGACACTAAAGCGGCGCAGGGAAATAATGATAGAACACCTGTTCAGATGCTCTTTAATCCTCCCTTTAGAAATAATAAAAGTATTCAGACATGTTTGGTGGTAAAGGAAACCTAAAAATCAAGTAACCCTGTTTGTTTATGTTGGTTTAAACAACATAAAGCCGTTTTCTGAAAGATGTATTTAGCTCGCGTCATAAATGTTCATTTAATTACCACGATTGTGTCTCTGCTGTTTATTTGGGGAGAAAGGGTGAAATACCTGCGCACTGTTCTGAGAAAAATATTTTC
>MU204241.1:2348428-2366612 GCA_017309775.1 Paedocypris sp. Pulau Singkep
TCTCTTTTTAGAGCTTGTTTGGATCCTCATTGTTTGATCTGGCTTGATAAATAAGACTATTGCAGTTGGAAATTCATGGCTGCTCGGTTTCATCAATAAATGATTAGTTTGCTGAGCTCTCTTGTGATTGATAGGTTGTGCATGGGATGTATTGGAACCAGATGAATTCAATACTGTGCCGGTCGCTGGGGAGCTACAAAGCATATCAGCTCATGAAAAATTGAGGTCAATGGAAAATGTGAAAAAGAGAGTAAAATAGGAAGAACGGGCTATGCTGGAAACACACTTGCTTCTTGTTAAAAACCCATTGTGGACACAATATACGAATCAGATTGAATCAAGGCCATGTATAGTCTTTATTTGAAGATTGCTTTCTCTGTAGTCGGGAAAGCCAGCAACAGGCACCAACGACTCGGTCTTTTATGCCAAAACGGACCGGGCCAAGTCGACACGGCACAGCCATGACATTCCGGATCTCTTCACCACTGCGGGTGAGTGTGAAGAACCTTGATGACTTTTTCCTTCTGTGTTGAATGCGGCTCATACATGCTTAATAGCTCGGTGAAGTTCCTAGCCTGTTTCCACCTAGCTGTGTGTGTGTGTGTATGTGTGTGTGTGTGTGAGCGAGTTAAAAAATAGATCTTGCCTGTGCTTGGTGCAATCCAGCCCCGTACTAAAAATTGCTTTGAATTGACAAGCTGTTCTCTGAAGCCCACCTACATTAGGGAAATAGACCCTCGTTCCTGAATAGAATGCCACTCTGTGAGCGGAATATTAAAACCCAGCATGGATTCCAATGCAGTGGAGGGCTTTAAATCATAGATAAATTCAATCACGCTGTTTTGTTGGGAATGTACACAGAGTCTTGTTAGCTATGCCGGGAAAAATAAAATAAAACAAAGTGCTTCCTTTTGTCTGATAAGAAATCAAAATGATCATCAGTTATTCATGGGAAATCTTTCGCTCGCACAGACCTATCATTTTATCAACTCTCACTTGTTTGATATAGAGGTTAGAATTTTTTCTGACTTTGTTCACTTTTCGAACACACGTGGTGTATTTCTGTCTGTTAAAAGAGCGCGTGCAAATCCATTTACAATATATGAATAAGACTTTGAAGACATTTTGAAATCGAGTATTTATGACATACTTGTCTCCTTTTACTATTGTGAGTCATTCTTTTGAGGTTTAATTGTGTCATTAACTTTTGGACACTTTTGGTGTCAATATCAATAACAGTATCAGTAACTTTTGGACACACCAATCTATGCTTTTTTTTTGATAGTTTTATAGTTTTTCCATAGTTCTGGGAGATTTGTCACTTCTGTTCTAAGCGCAAAATAAAGATGATTGTCTGTGTTCGGAAAGAAAAGTGCTCGCTAATGTTGTAGTTTTTTATGTTGTAAAATTGCAAAGTTAACTTGTGAGAGTTCAGCATGAAACAAATATTCACATGAACATTTTTGCATGAAAGGCAAACATTTCTCTCTACTTCCGGCCTTCACAGACATTTGAAGGTCGTCTCTAATTGAGTTTTTCTAATATTAATTTAATTCTTTCAAATGGACTACACCAGATAAATAAAAGTATGTGAGTATAGAAGTAATAGAAGGGCCACACGTTACACCTTTACAGCATCACTGCTGCTTTTTTTTTTTTTAAAAACAAAAATTTGCAATTTGTAAAAAGAAATGATGATGCTTAATATAAAAGGAGACAATTTTATTTCGACACATTGACATATTTATTTATATATCTATATACACACAAAATAATTTACATCTGGTTCCATCTTATATAAATACTATAATTTTACTACTTTAATTAATGCATTCAAGTGGTGTGTACTGTGCTGAAAAAAAAAAAAAGGATTGTGTGTCAGCCAGTACGTTGTCTTTTCCATGCCATGAGGTCATGGAGTGAGTAATTGCAGGGTTGCCATCACGTTTCTCATAAGAGCCGAGCCAGCAGTCCTCGTGATGGAGTTGAGTTTCTTGCACTCCTGCTGCGCTCACATTAGCGATGGACAGTATGTCTGCGTGCATTCTTATAAAAGCCCCTCGATGAAGGCTCATACCTACTACAGACACTTGATCATGCCCCATGGGTTAGAAGATCCGCACAATTCCAAGCCTAATGGCAGGAACTAAAAAAATACACACACACACCAAAAACAAGAAACCTTCATTTAAATACATCAATCACTGCGGAAGGATAATCAAACATGTCACAACTATGAAAGCCATTCCCATCACCTACTGGAGGAGGAGAGCATCGGCTGTCAGCCTATCATTAGCGCAGATTGTCTTACTTTTGAAAGTCAAAGCACACCGACCAATACAGTTTACATCACAGGATCAAGAAAGCCCATTAAATGCTTGGTGAAGTGCTGAGCTTGAGCGGATTTGATTTGATGCGAGGTGAAGTGTTCTGGGTAATGTTGAAGAGTGTTTATCACTCCGTCCCTGGGCTGCAGAAACAAGACTTTCCATTTCCAGACAGATTTTCCTCCTTTAATGGTCTGCGTTTGGGAGAGGATATCGAACCATGCAAAGGAACATTCATTGATTTTATTGCTGCAAAGATGTTCGGCAAACATAAATTGTTTTTACAGATTTCAAGTTTTTCTCTTTTGGGTTTAGGATTCGATTGACAGAAAAAAATGTCAAAAAACATTTATCATATGGGTTGTTGCTTAGGTTTCTCTCTGCTGTAGAGATGTGCAGAGATTTCACACGTTACCTAAAGATTTGTGTTCATGTTTATTCTACTGGTTCCTAACTGAACCAGTCTTAAATTCTAAATCTTAATTAGATTTTTTAAATGGGCAGCACTTTTTGGCTTTCGTCCAGGTCTCCAGTTTTCTCCCATGTCTAAAAGCACAGTCCGGAACCATCTTTACCAATGACTTTGTAATGTTAGCATGCCAGATGAGACTATCATAGATTATCAGTTGATTTTCAGGTAATGATCATATTTATCACTTTTACAGATAAGAGTGTCTTCAGACCTACCACTGAAAGAAAAGAGCCCGTAGCTGTGTCTGAAGTTCTTGAAGACGAAGGCATGAGGGTGGACCTTCCCATGGACATGGTATAAATAAGAAAGAACCGAATTTCAATTATTTTCAATTAAATTCATCAATTTCATGCCACTAATAGTACAAACCCATTATAACCATGTGTATTGTCCTTCACAGGTTGAAGTAAAAGAAATCGAGGAGGAATAAAGCAAAGAGCTGCATTAAAAAGTGATGGTTGTGGTACTTCCTGCACACCAGACTAAACCTGAGTCATTTGTTTCTGGGAAGGTCAATGGTTTTCATTACTAGTCTGCTAAAGCACTGAATGCATCTCTGATCTATTTAAACACGCTAGCTGGAAAAAAACCGTATCAGGAATGAGCCTTGAAAACACCAAGGCTTGATGGAGCTACAACTTAACGTCTACATGTGAACAAGCTACAAGTGTATTATATTTGATACCTTTGTTTCTAACATCAACTTTGCTAGTCTTGAAAAGGTTGAGCAAACAATTAAATTGAAACCTCAAAAGGAATAGTAATGTGAAAATAGTGTGACATTATTGATGTGGAATTTTTTATTTGGTGAAATTGTTGAAACTTTAAATATGTGTGTATTCATTTTGGTACTGCGTATAGTACCTTTAAGTTCATAATGTTCTATACGATGATTACCAATCGATTGTTTTCACTTTTAATAACGTTTTACTTTATTTAAGGATTTGCATACGTAAAAACACAATTACAATTGGGAAATTTGTAAACTTTTAGTTTTATGTTGAGTTTTAAACAAAATGTATTCCTGAGCTGGTTCTGTGGGTCACGTTTTGGACGCAGGAGATTTTTTACTTCTCTTCAGACTAATTCCACATATTAGATATCAGCCCTGTGTGTGTTGACTTGGATTTTTTTCTCTTGTGTGTTCTCCACCTCATAAAATGTGTCTGTTTATTTACAGCACTTATTCCAGTCCAATAGTCCTTGACTCTTTATAGTCGGAATCTCATAACATTGATGTACACACACAACAATGTTTGGGAATATTACGATGTCATGCAATTTCACAGTGGTTGAAAAGAGAAGACGTCGCGGCTTATTTAAGCAATCAATAACGCACAGGATTCCGTTTAATGAAAACTATAATTCCAGACAAAGGCAATTACACCTCCGGGTTTTGTTTTGGTGATGTGATTTTTGCTGTAGTCTGCATTTTTGTAATAAAGATATTCTTATCGAAAGTAATTATTGACTAGGGAGTGCGGGTTATTACCTTGTTAAGAACCTCATCAATAGTATAATTCATTTCTTATCACGGCCCGTCCTGTATGGAGATTGGCAAATGAATGGCGCTATAGATCTCGGGAATGAAGTGTGTGTAATAGACAGCGGTAACTCTGACGCGTCCGGCCTCGGCTAATTGGCAGAATCATCAGCGCCCCTCGAAACACAATTTGATTTACAAGACGAGAGGAGCGGGCTGCTTTTTATGGCCATTCACCGCTAAAGACGCCTAAGTGCTAATCTTGCAGGACTTGCTCAGGACTGTGTAATGTTAACCGTTAACCACCCAGCGCACAATAACGTCTTGTAAATACAGGGGTGTGAGGTACTTGAGTAAATGTACTTGATTACTTTACTTAGGTATGTTTTTGGCTACTTTGTACTTGCACCGAGTATCAAAAATTATAGCAACTTTTACTCTCTACTCCACTGCATTTGTGATTGAGTAGCAGTACTTTTCACTCCACTACATTTGAACGGACACTTATCGTTACTCGTTACATTGTGATTGTGCGCGACAAGCCGGAATCGATTTATACCGCGGTTAATTTCTTGGGCGGACGAGGTGAATATCGCCATCTTTAGGCTGCTGAAGGTAATGGACACTATTTGTGAATTAGAAACCACAAGAATTAGGGGCGTAAAAGTGTGTTTTACAAATGTCATTATATAATATAGAACTTTATATAATACATATAATATATAATTTACTAATCAGATTAATCATTTTATGTTATATCTACTTGCAAATTTAAGTAATTGAGACTGACTTTTTGTTCTTTTTATCTATTTTTTTCTACCAGTTTTCAAACATTGAGGTTAAATTCTGTTTCTGTCTTGGAAAACAATAGTTTGTTTTGACATTTATTTTTTTTGGGCCTATATTGAGCACGAATAAAAATACTCCTTAATACTTAAGTTCTTTTCAAATGGGATACTTTGCTACTTTGACTCAAGTCTTTTTGAAATTGATGACTTGTTACTTGTATTGGAGTCATTGTTACACTAAGTATCTGTACTTTTACTCAAGTATGGCTGTCCGGTACTCGCGTCGAGGACTTGTAACTCCCGTCTCACTATGCCTTGTTGTATTTTTCCAATCCCGCCATGTTTATTATCCAGAATGGTAATGCTTGATTATGACCTTAGAACATAGCAACCCGACAGCCACTGCCATGTCACAGATATTAAATGAGTTATTATCAGACTGTTTGTGATTTTATATGGAGCTGACAGGTTTTTATCTACATCACAGAGTTGATATATTTTAGAATGACAGCCGCATGGTTTCCCGACGCCGCGTCGTGAGATGAACCCCTTGCTTGTAAGAAGCCCAGTGCTGGAGGAAAGTAAGTATATAAAGATTGCCGCTTTGCTGAGAAAGTGCTTGGGTCCATTAGACCTCTATCGTTTAAGAGCTTGTAATATGAGAATGCTTCTTAAAAGCACGATAAATGTGAAGTCTTCTTGAGACATTTCATTCAGCTGATGTGAGTCATACTTTAAAACAAACATTACCTCACATTTGACGCGCCTTTTAATTATATATTGCCTGGCGCTATCAGAGTTTGGCTTTTTTTTATTTTTATTGATGAGCCGATTCAATTATATGATAGTGTTTTAGTCCCGACGCGCTTTTTTGAAGAAACGATGGCGTTTTTGATTTGCATCAACGCGCAATATTCCAGCCCCATTGATCAAAGAACGACGGACGGGGATTTATGATAAAGTATCTGCAACGACTTGACCAAAGATTACACTCATTATTAAGGCGTAGACACATTCTGTCCTATTACGAATAAATGGAAAGTTTCTCTCAGGTTGTCAGATCTTTTTAAACTATCAGTTATTATATTGAACATCTTTCATTTAAAGATTCAGACATAAGACAAAAAAGCCACATTTTAAAGGGCCCGACTTTTATAAATGCATATCTTACATGACTATGCCTAAAGACTCATTAGGCGTGTCAAGACAACCATTGTCGTGGAAAAGCTGCAGTAAATCCATCCCTGAAAGGCTTTAGACGGCACTGGCCAATGCAGCAATCGTTTGTTTTGATTTAAAGAATATTGATTGATTTTGCAATCAGTCACCTAAGCAGTTTTTCTTAATTAATATTGTTAGATATGCCGATGTGTCCTGGAGCGTTTGATCAATCGTCTTCCTCCTCTACAGAGTTTTGTGATAAAAATCAAATAGATATTGATCACAACATCGATCTCCTTTTTGCTGTGTCAATACAATATCTGTTCATTTATCTTCTGTGGCTACAGTTCCCAGACGTAGACTCACTGTTTCCAAGTGCGCTTCACCCAAGGTCAACCATAATCAACCCCAGACCAGCAGCTCTCCCAGGCTTTCAGGGCCGTCCACCATTCAATTACTGTTTATTAGGCGATGGCGGTCATTAATCAGATGGAGATGCACAGGTTTTCTCCGATGCATCGTTGAAGCACTTAAAGCGATTTCAGCTCTGTATCTCGGATGCCCAGAAATTCTTGAAATTCTTTGAACATTCCCCTGATTCCGCAAGTTTTTTCCAATTTCTGTTAAAGATTCACTGAGGCTTCTGTGCGTGTCTACCCGGCCTTATCGAGCTCTTGCATCCAACACTTCTCATGCTGCAATTATGAAGAAAAACATGTGAGAGAGAGAGAGAGAGAGAGAAAGAGAGAGAGAGAGAGAGATACTGTACAATGAATGTTGGATGATGAGAGAGAGAAACTGAAAGAAAATAAGCATGTTAGAAGGATAGCAAGAAATTAATAAAAGAGATACAGATGAAGAGAACATTTAGCCTTAACTTCGCCAGGATAAATACAATGAGTAAGAGCAAAAAAGTGTGCAAGCCACTACACTGTAAAAAAATCCAACTCGCGTTTTGTTAGCTCAACAGCATATTCCAAGTTCATCTAACTTTTTCTACTAGTGAAAGTTAAAACAACTTGAAAATTTCGTTTCAACCCATCTGGTGATCTCTACATATAAATAACAGAAATCCGGATCAATTTAACCCATCTGGTGGTAATTTTAATAAATTTTCAGATTTCAATATAAAACTCAAATTTCCAAAAGTTGACTCAACTAGAAAAAATAGAAGGAATCAGTTACTAGGACTTTTTTTTAGTTGTGGTGACATTTTTTTTTTATCACAGTGTACGAGAGAGAGTTACAAGAAGAGTGAGAAATAGAGGAAATAAAGGAAGGACAAAAGAGGAGGATGAAGAGAGAGTGAGCAAAGAGTGAGTGTATTTTTTATTGTATTACCATTAGATTGAGAAAGAGAAAGAGAGCTAATGAGCATGTTTTAAAGCGACCAAAGAGAGAAAGAGATTGTGAGGAAGTACTGCACCGGGCCAGCAGGATGCGTGCTTGGGCGTGTCCTGCAGGTGGCCTCTTCTTTGGTGGTGACTTCCTGCATGGCGGCCATATTCAGCACAAACAAAAACTAAAACATGTGCCAAACATTGTTGTTCATGTTCATAGACGTAGTCGTCCTGTATTCATTTCAAAGACCTTTTGCTTGTTCGTTGGACACTTGGCTGGATTACCTGTGCTGGATTTATTAGCTGTATGTATGATCTGCTACTGTGACATTGACAACATTCTCCAGGAATTCAGCTGAGATTCATTTGAAGAACCAGCAAAAGAACATGAGGAGCACTGGAGCACTGGAGCACTAGAGAAGGTACGAGTCTCAAATACATATCTTTTGAAAGGGAGTGAGGTAATTTTGTCAATATGGCCAGTAGGGACCATATCAAAACTGTTGAAGGTTCAGCAATATGAAAATACGTTTCTCATAAAGTGGCTGAATTAGAATTTTGCTCAAGTAAAAACAGTTTAATCCAGCGGCGAAGGTTCAACAAAGGTTTGTCCTTGATGTTACACAATAAAAGCAAAATGCATATATGATTAATGACTAAAAATGCCAGTCTGCAACTTTCAGTTCATGCTTTCACAGTCTGCATTGCATTTAAACCAAAAGCATTACGTTAGGCGGGATCTAAATGCTATGTTGTGAATAGATTAACATTAATATAGTGTAGAGCTCAAGTTAAAGCCATATTTCTTTACTTTCACTTCAAACGCCACATTAGCTCGACTTTAATATATCATTTTAAGGCACAACTTGACATCTTCACTAAATGGGAACCGTACCGCATTGAAATGTAATTAGATCAAAGGATGAGATTCTGATTTATGTCTTTAGGACACCAGGAGGGAGGAGATGTCCTCTCTGAGCATCTAAACGCTAGCTACCGTGAGGCTGATGGAACTGTGTAAGATAAAGAGATTAGAAACGAGTACTACTTTTTTCATTCTTTTGTGTCTGTCTGTCTTTCTCTCCATCCATCCATCCATGCTTCCATCCATCAAGACCCTTTAAGATCTTCTTGAATGAAAGTCGGTCAACTGGAGATCTGTGTAGCTAAAGTATTTTGCCTCGAAAGAAAGGTTATACTGTGAAAGAGTCAATTCACATTAAAACATTTAAACCTAAAAGCGAGGTTGGAATCTAGCCATGAAAATAATCTCAGAGCCTATAGTGAGGTAAAAACATGCTTGAGTTCTATAGAATGTAGCAAAAATGGCGGTTGTGGTCCAGTGCGTGTGTGTACCTTCACTTTATGTATAACACAACATTAATATGGTCTCTAGTGCCCATGTTGACAACCTTCTCATATGATTGAGATGATTAAAACGTGTCTATCCCAAGATTACGCTACAGTATATTAGCAGAGCTTTAATAACTCCCGTTGTCAGGCTCCACCCATGGCTCCACCCCGAACTCCTCCCACAATCTTCTGATCTCTATCACTAGAATTCTAAGCACCTCACCTAATCAACCTATCACACACGCCGGATTATCTCTGACATGATTTAAGAATCTAATCCAGATTATGGATTAGTCATTCAAAATCTACAAGAATTTTAAATCGCCTTCTTTGTGTACACAATCTAACCATCTTAATTCCTTTAATACCAATACAGCAAGGTGGAAATATTTTATGAAGAAATGGGTTATCTGTGTTTTTGCTGACAACAGCATAAAGAAATCGGTTTCTGGGGATATAACCTTGATTTGCGAGCTTTCAAGCATTCTGATTATCCTACTTTCTTTTCCATGGGTTTTCCATGCATTTATTTATTTCGACTCAAATGTTCTCTCGCACTGTCATTGGGATTTTGTGTCTGACGGCAAAAGATCCAAAGATGTGGAAAACTTTATGAAGACTGACTATTGTTTCTCATCCCATTTCATCAGATTGAGGAGAGATTGCAGCATGCTTAAATCCTCTAATTGCCTATAGCAAGTGTTATATATGTTGAATTATATTTAATATGAAATGCTTTACAGTAATTTTTCTCCTAAGATAAGCTAAATGTTTAAATATTTAAAACCTCAGCTAAGACTTTTGAAATCGGCCTGCCTGGATCAGCCTTATGCTATCAGTATTGGGAATTCCAGGGAATTCTTTTGGGCTTAGAGGAAACGGAATAAAGAATGAGCATATTCATGTTTTCTTTGGATTTTGATGGAAGCCAGTGGTCTTACTCTGCACTGCATGAGGTCTTTACAATTTCATTTGCTCTTATAAAATGCGAGTTGTGGTCGAGTAGTAGGGAATTAGACTCGTGTCCAACAGGTTGCCAGTTAGAATCCCACCCTAATTCCCACATGCCCCTTGGGTGCCACATCTTTATTCTGCCCACTGCTCCAAGTTTGTCTGTTCACTTCACTGTGTGTGTGTGTGTGTGTGTGTGTGTGACATCACTTGATGGTTGAATGCAGAGCACATTTTTAATATGGTCTCAAGTGGCCATAATGAGCATCTCATGCACTCTTTCTTTTCTTTTCCTTTATTCCTTCCTTCCTTCTTTCCCGTTCATCCTTCCGTCTCCTTTGTATTCATTTTATTTTAAGATTTTTTTTCACCTACTTGAAATGTAATTTGAAACATTTATATTCACAATGTTTTATTTTTCCGTCGTTTGTTTTATTATACAAATGCCAAAATGTGTCACATTTTCTTTGTTTGAAAATAAAAAAATGACTCAATACTTCAAACTGTGCTCAATACATATTTTCATTGCAAAAAAAATGGTAATTTCATTGTGCAGTAATTATTTGAGTTGGAAGCCAACAGTTTGTTGTTTTTCTTGTGAATATACAAACCAGAAGTTTGGTTCCTCCTCATTATTTCAACTCTGTGACTGCAGATGATGCAAGAAGCCTTCTGAAATGCGGTTCTTTAAGACGCAAGATATAGGATGTCCTTTCATTTGCCATATGCCAGACATTAAAGATTCTCGGAGCTTCCCACCAAATTCCCTGCTTACAACATGGGGAAAATAACATGTTCCATTGATAGGCTTGATATGAGGAGACAGCGCTGCCTCTGTGTGATCGCAGCTGCTGTTCTGATGATGGGCTTTGTGAAGCGAACAACTGCCCGGTTACACATTAGTTTGATTGCCAGTTTGCTCTGTTTGAAGCAAGCTTTGAAGCACATCTCAAGATGAAAGCCAAACTTCTCTACTGGAGCTCCAGTTCCATGTTTGCTTCAGGCACCAAGGCCTTCAATAATCCTGCAATTCTGCCATGAACACGATGTATAATTAATCACACAATGCATTCGCTGCATTCTGAAGTCTAATTTTGGGGTCCATTTCATCTCCTGTTGACAAGCTCGGCGAGTCGGCGTTATTTTTAAGGTAAGCCGTTCTCATCTCCACACACGAGACTTCCTGTTGCGTTTCGCACAAGTGACGGTCTTGCGTCTTGATTGGATTATTAATGGCGGCTACCGGAATCCGATGGCGTGGCGCACTGTACTCCACTCTCTTAGAAAGCGATAAAAAATAGATGTTAAAAAATTAAATGCGTCTTAAAGTGCACTTTAAATATGCTGTTTAGTTGCACATTTCTGGAATGCGTTTCATAATTAGCCGTCGCTGTTAAAATTGCATGAGCTCTCGTGCTCGGAACACGGTAAGTTGTGTAATTGCGCGAATTAAAAATTAAAAGCCAAACGTCTTTGAGTAGCTATAACAGTAAGGCGAATTTACACCTTATGGATTATGAATGCGTTTTTGGGAGGTTATAACTGTCCAATCAGCTCATGCCTGAAAGATTTCTCAGTTTATGTCTTTAATCGCCAGAACTTAACAACTGACCTGAACGTTGCGGCTTAAAGTCATTGTTGATTGTCGTTGTAATAACAGGGAAAGGCAAAACTACTTCCACCCACCTTGGTCCCGGCCTTGTAATTGTATATTATGTTAATGTGGCACTTTTAAAAGCAGAATGCTCAGCCTTCGACAGAATGCTCTTATTAAAAGCGCAATGATTGAGTGTGGCTTCATAAGTCCTTGGGTTCAGTCCTATGTGAATGACCCAGATGTTGAGGTCAAATTCACTTTGTTCATATGTGGAATAGCCGAATGCATAACTAATTCATGCTTGATCAAACACGCTGACAGATCATTGTCAAAGTGGCCGGTGACATCATGTCATTTCCTGGAGGTTTGCGTCGACATTGCAAGGACAAGATATTTCATGTCAAAGTCTGGCCTCTTCTTAAGGATCAATGGTTCTCGTGTAGGATATCATGACTTATGCAGACATGTTTAATTTTACTTGACATCTCTATCAGAAATTCTTCTTGCTTCTATAGGGTGTGAAATCAGTTGTTCCATAAAATATTGTGTAATATAAAGGCAAACCAAGAGCAAAGACTATACAACTTAACGCTAAACGCAACACATTTGGAGAGACAAAAAACCTTAACAACATAAAACTGTACTAATAAACAATTCCTTTTCATGTTTAGCTTCTTCTTGAGATCCTCAAGATCTCTTCAAGGTCACATTACAGAAATAACACAACACACAGGCCATTGGTTTGAAGGAATGGCGGGAACCAAACGTGCCAGCATTTACTCACATCCACACACACACACACACACACACACACACACACAAACACACGACCAAATGTGCAAATGCAATGAATAAAGCCAGAATTAAGAAAAAAAGCCAAAAGTTGACGGCAATAATCTTTGCATCACCGTTTAATTTAAATCAAGGTCGTTATGCTAAATAACTGCCGTTTTTGTCACGTCAAGTCTTAATTCAAATAAAGCCTGGAATTTACAAACTTTCGTTTTAATCTAAAAACTCAATTCTCTAGCTGAATATTGCATCAAACATTTTGAGTATAATTTTTTTATATTTACAAAGTTTCAAAGAAACAGTAGTTCAACATAAGCGTGAACATGTGTTTCTTGCTGTCAGTCATAATGGTTTTAAAATATATTTTCTCATGTTTTTCTAAAGTTATATTAAATGGTCCAGGATCATGGCTGGTCAGAAAATTTGTATTCATTAGAAAGCGCCCTGTCAAAACTCATTCTCTCATCCTCCTGTGCTCTTAAACTTCACTTTCACTAAATTAATCTCTAACCCAACATGTCAAACCAGAGACTTTGTAACCAAATATCCAGTTGTAACTTTAAATTGGGTTTGTGTGAAGTAGAACGCACCTTCAAAATCAAACTTTTGTGGTCGAAATGCCATATTGTTTGAGTCACTTGAAACTTTAGGTCCTTCGCTTTAGCTGAACTTTCTCTGCATCAACACTGCATTGACATCACATAGAGCTACTTGGACAGCCTTGTTGTTTTCCCCGCATCCTGTCATCCAGTTATTCCTCCTTAATGACTGGAAGAAGGGATAAAAGCCCCTAGTGTGTGATAAGATGGCAAGCGAGGAGACGCTGTTGTTTCTGAGGCTTACACACTGATTGCTTGCTCGGAGAAAATGGTCTAAAAATAAAAGAGCGTCGATTTGTCTGGGGTGATATGATTCTTTGCTTTGGTCTGGTGCAACAGACATCTGATATTGAACGTGTTCTTCTTTGTTCCTTGGAAAATGTCTTACTATATTAAATCTGGCATTCTGGACGGGGTTCTTTTTTGTTTAAGTCTGAAATGTATGGTTTTAAAGCATCAAGCGTGGACAAAAGCAAATCTTTAGTGCAAACTACTCCAAGCAAAAGATATAATCGCCTGTTGAAAGGGAGAGAGGGAGGACCAGGCTAAAGCAAAAACAGCCACCGTGGCTTTTTTGGACGTGATAAATCTTAATATTACCTAAAAGATGTGCTTTTTTACTGGGGGATAAAAGGCAACGTGGCCAATCAAAGTCGCCTGATGAAAGGATTATCCTCTCTTCAAAACAAAATGATGTGGTGACAACGATCTGATTGTTTCTAACGATAAAACATGTACGCATTTAACAGACTAACTAATAAAAGGAAAAATCACACTACATTACTCCAACACATTTTTCCGTAAAAAAAAATGGATGGATGTTTTGATAGTTCTACTACGATAACTACGATAAGCACAATCCAGTGGTTAGCGCTCTCTTGTCGTCTCTCTCAGCCTCACCGACTGCTTGAAGACCTCCGTGTTCACAGATGCTCGGGAAGATGGATTTGTGTGTTCCCAGGGCAGATGGTCATGATGGTTTACTGTGCGGCTCACAGATTACTGCTCCACCAGGATGTCAGAACTGATGAGGCAGCACTGCCGCAGAGTGTTGCACCATTTGCATTTGTGCGTCGGCGCTTCACTGCATGTGTGGCCATGACGGTTTGTTTAATATCAGAGGACGATGCCCACGCTTCAAACTTCTCTGAAGCCTCGGAATGCCTTTTATCTGATGTGAAATGGCGAGATTGTGAAATTGGAAAACAATGGGTTCAAAATTAGGTTTATTTAATACCCATAGGAAAACAATATTCCATTCTATTAACTAAGCACTTTTTATAGTTCTTCATTTTAGTATACTTCATTTACTAGTTTCTAGTTGCGTTAGAGGTCGGGGATTTGAGCCTGCAAACTTTTTGTCTGTGAAATTTTGTCACAGGTGTAACTTTCAACCACTAAGCTGCAATTTTTGTGGCTTTTTTTTTTTTTTTTAAAGGTTGTTAAAGTCTAAGTTGCTTACGTTTCGTTTGCCGAACTATTTAGTCTTTTATTGTTCTAAACTTCCTGCTTTTATTGCTGTAGTCACGTGTCATTTTTGTGATGTGGATGAGTATTTTTGTGATGTTGTCACGCACGCACGCACACCCACGCACACCCACGCACACCCACACACACGCACACACGCGCGCACACACACACACACACACCCACACACACACACACACACACACACGCGCACACACACACACACACACACACACACACACACACACACACACACATTGCCCCCCCTCCAAAAAAAATCCTATCAAATAATTTCTATACTGCATTGGCTCACAAGACAATTACCATGTAGTTATCTTGTATTTTTGTTCTATAACAAAAAATAGTGGACAAGAAAATATTGTAACTTAAAAAAACATCCAGACATATTTGATTGGGGGAAAAAGCAAGAGACGTATTTTAAATACTTCAAAATGTGTTTTGTCTAAGACGGACCAAAATCTCATCCATATTTTCCATATTCTTGTAAGAATAATCAATTGTGTGTTATCCACATTAACACCTGATCCACAAACAAACGCGCTAAACCTTCTGTGAGTAGAAGTACATGCATCCTGACCCAGTCCCATCCTTCCCGTCCTCTAAATATTCCTGCAGCCAGATCTCTTTAGCATATAACAATGACCCGTGTTACAAAAGATTTATGCCGTTCATTGCAGTAATATAATGTTTTATGAAGGCCATCATTTACCTGCCTTGCATGCTGCCCTGTTTCCAAGACCCATCAGAATGAAGCGAATCACATGCTAATAAATCTCACCGGACAGCACAGATGTTGGGGAAGTCAATAATTACTACATGTACTTGCACATATGTAAATCCACCGAGGCGCTCGGCTGAACTATAGCATCACCCAACGCTTCCGTCTAATCTTGTCAACAGAAACAAGTCTCTTATATACCGTATATTTTGCTCCATAATGCCATCTATTTTCCTCCCCTTCCGACTGCGATTTACGGAGCGAATAATACAAAAAAGAGTGGTGGAGACTTTAATGTTGTGGAGATGAGCAGTCCTATTACATTCTAAAATGCAAAACACTTTAAGTTATGAATTGAGTAAATTATAAAGTCAAATGCTCATATGTGACCACACTTTTGCGGTGGTCGGCGTTGATCTTGTCGGAAATTAGTGGAGAAAACGTTTGAATTTCCAGAAAAAACGTCTTTACTACGTTTTTTACAGATATTGTACACCTCTTACTTATGGGACCCCGGGCTGCACAATCTTTGTGAATCTTTGTGAATCTTTGCCAACAAATGAACACGTTCAGATGCTTTTCTGCTATATAGTTCTATTATTTTACTACACAATACATTAAATATTTGATTATATAAAAATAAATTATTTTCCAGTGTTTTGTTCCGGAATTTCTTCTCCACGACAAAAAAGATTTATTTTATTCTAAGAAAATGTAAAGTGCTGTACAGTAACAAAAAAAAACCCACATCAGAATATTATGAAACTTAATAAACTTATGAGACTCAAATGTCTAATTGTGCAAAGAAAGTTCAAATAACACATTCTGATTTGTTACTATACAGCAAACTGTACTCTATATTACAAAACTGCATATAAAGAGAAGAGACTAATATTTTGCAATGGTTTCAAGTCTCTGAAATGTCCCATTAGTTTTAAAACCTCCTTTAAAATTCCATGTTACCTTGAATTTTACGTAAAACCTTTTTAGTAACTACTGGGTGCGTTTATGGAGCGAAAAATACGGTATTCCCATCACATTAAATCAACATCCTGTCCCGCGACAAAGAACGGACGCCGTGTTGGATGCGAGCCAGCACGACGCTTCACTCTCAGGCTCACGAACGTCAAGAAACACGAAGATTTCAAAGGCCGGAGAGCTGAATTTCTCATGCGCTTGATAATGAGAGCGAGAGCCCTCAGGTCACCACAAAGGCAAGAGGAAATCAAAGGTGGATTTTCGTCAACACCTTTAAATTTGCTCACCTGCCAATTTGTGGAAAAGGTGCGTTTTGAAATGAAGTACCCTCTCTGTTTCCCAACCATTATGTGGGGAATCGGCACAGGAGTTATTTATAGCCTTTTTTTTTTTTTGCATCAGAAATGCATCAGCGCCTTGTTGGTCTAATGGTTGCAATTAAAAATCAAAGGGTTTTCTTGTAGCGCCATTGCACTATGGTTGGTTTATCTTTATGGTACTTTACATGCAACTTGAGTGAAGCGCATTTGCTCTAAACAAGCCTATAAACTTGATGGTAAATTAATGTTGTTCATGAAAATTTATAAATGGATTGCATGAACCAGGCCAGAGTGGAAAAACATGTTAGTCTTTTAGATCAGACGGGCTGGAACTACTTCTGATGAAGACCAATTGAGATGCAGAGAACATTTAAACGAAAACAATAAAAGAAAATAAATCTGACATTTCTTTTCAATGGACAAAAACGTTTTAAACAAAAAAGTACAAAAAAGTTTAGATATATTATAAATATGTTAAAATAAACTTCAGAATAAAATATTGTATAAATGTACATGCAGCGGCAGGTGGCACGATGTAATAGTTGAGAACATGATTGAGACTCCAAGTCAAAGGCCTTTCTATTTCAATCACAGTCCAAATAAATGCAGACGTGTGTGTGTGTGTGTGTGTGTGTGTGTGTGTCTGTCGTACTCTTGTTTCTTTGGCCTCCAGTCCAACCATTTTCACGTGAGGATTTTTAAAGATATTTAGTTAATCTGTGTGTCACATACTTTTACATAGTCGTAGAATTACTATTAACAATACAAATGTCCTTTGTTTTGCTTTGTTTTTAACTACCGTAGTCAATGCACAATGGGGGTGGGCAAAACAAAAAAATCACAGTGGGCTTTGAGTTCTTCTAGGTATTAAAAGATCTGTATATCAAAGTGGTAAATGTGTGTATAACAGTGGTAAACAGTGTAAATATGTACAATCTGTGTGTACAATATGTACAATATGTGAATATCTCTATTCACTGTTTTTCCTTTATTGTTAGCATTACTAGTGGCTGTTCCAACGATTGAATTTCCCCACTGGAATCCATGAAGTTGATTAATTAATTAATTAATTCATTCATTCATAAAAAATTTTCCACTGTACAGTGCACTTAAAATATTTTAAGATGTTCAAAAATAGACTCTGTGTTTTATAATCCAATGTCTTGTGTGTGAAAAATGTGTTCACCTCTAAAATATACGGTATTCGTATTAAATCTATTTAAAATAGTGTAGGATTTGAGTGTAACATTCACACCGTGAAGTTATGTTTATGTTCATATTTGTTTATTTGTGTGTTTGTTTTTATTATGATTTGTTTACCCCATCTACTGTAACTTGCACGTGGTGTATTCATCTAAACGACCTGAGAGAAACTCCTGTGGCAGTGGGGCAGACAATGTAAAAGACCCCACGCTCACGCTCCCACCCACAGAAAGAAATCAGCGAGATTGGCTGCAGGCGTTGAGGTGACACTCATTACACCTGAGTCCTCCATGTTTAATTGGCCTCATTAAGTGATTAACTTCACAAATGTACCTTTCCCCTCAAGGGCACAATGCTGAGCTCTATATCACCGCGCTTCCTCCAGCTGCTCCGTTAAAATAGCACCCCATAAACGTCTGACCCCTCCTGGACCCCCGCACGGAGGTATGGCGCTTCAGCGTTATTAGAGAAAATTTGCCCGAAATGTGTCTTGTGAAGTAAACGCCCCCCTCTGGTTGAACAAAACCAAAGGCGGCTATTATGATCAGGGATTCCATTCCACAGACGCAATCATTGACATCGTAATCTGCCCCCCCCCCCCCCCCCCCCCCCCC
>MU204241.1:2366712-2382539 GCA_017309775.1 Paedocypris sp. Pulau Singkep
TTCGACAGCCTGATAAAATAAAGGCTCAATTCAAGTAGTTAACTTGTTAGACATCCACGCGCTCGTGTTATTGGATCTCTTCCCCCTCCGAAGAGTTTAGCCTTGCTGTGGAGCTGCAGGTATGGAAAAGTGAACTGGAAAAATTGGATCCATCATTTTTCATGCACGCGGTGACATCCCACGTCAGCCAATTTCACTCCAATAGCCTCTCTCAGGGATCATTGATATCTGCATTAGAGACCTTTGTTAAAGGTCTCATCTAAATGCATTGAAAAATGCCTCGCTCTCTTGTGTACCTCCAGCCCAAAAGGCAAGGGGGGCTCCGGCTGTGTGTACTCACTGAGATTTGCCGACTTGGCTCTGTCTACATTAAGGTTTGTTTGCAGCCAGACAATCCACGTGTCCCTGAACTCTGGAGAAAACAATGAGAAAAACAGCAACTGCACAAGCAAATGACAGGCCTTCAAGAAGGGCATTTGCCAGGGAGTTCTTATTGGAACGTATGACAAGTTCTCCATCAAGTCCACTGCACTGGTCCATTTATCTCAGTTTGACTGCTTGAATGTTCACCATTTCATTTAGGAATAAAGAAAATGAAAAACTTATACAAACACATCGGCAATAAAGTCTGGACTATAAACGTGCAGTAGTTTATGGCTTTATTCAATACAGTGTTTTGTTCTTTAACGTGTGATGTGTGCAGTTGTAAAATTATGAATTAAGACCTTTAAAAAAAAAAAAAAAACCTAAATAAGAGCGGCACAAATATCCTAATTTCTTTTCACCAGAAAATAATTTTCTTCTGATTTTTTTGTTGTTTTTCATATAAATTGTATTTATATTATGTTTTTTATTATAGTTTTAATCAATTAAAGTGATAGGGATTGTCAATATAGAACCTACTGGTTTGCCATAAAACGAAACCATAGATCATAAGATAGTCACTTATTAGTGTTTACTTCACTTCAGAGTTCAAGTAACATTTTCCGAACATAATATGCCTAAAAAGAAATATGCTTCAATTTATACAGTATTTGAATTTAGACGTTTTATCTGAAATTATATAATCAATTATATATGCTAGATTAAATCCTTAAAAGTCTGTTTTTACTATTTTTTTCCCCCTAAAACTTTACCTAGATTTTTCTTTTTACTTCTTACAGTATATTATGTGTTAGTTCGAGCTTGTAATCCTAAATGAAAAATTTAATCCGGAATCCTGTAATACTAAAATTACTGTACAGTTACTGTAAGATTCCTTAGAAATGAGTGCACGACCTGAACTGGAAGATGTAGAACACGAAATTCCAGATGGATGTACATTTGTGTCCCACCTCAGACGCCCAGAGCCAAATCAGCCAAACTAAATATTATACACATGCTTGTGAAAACCAAAAATAATAAAAAAAAAAATTAAAAAAAACGACCATAATCACTCAATATGTGGCGCTACACTTGTTAGAAATTGTGTTCATTTATTTTTTATTCAAAATGTGTTGTGTTATATGTGTTCATCTTCATATGTGTTATGTTATGTGTTCATCTTCATCTTCATATATTGTGTTATATGAAGCACAGACTAATTCCTACTCATTTACCACTTTATCCATTTCGATTCACTGGGAGCTAATTCACTGGCCAACTAATCGAAAGGCGAGACACACAGACATTCACTTGAGACATTCTCTTGAGCGCATATTTCTGGACTGGTGAGGAAAGCGGAGACCCAGAAGAACTGAAATAAACATGGCAAGAACTTCCAAACTCCACACAAAAGCCCATACGGTGCCTTGAACTTCTCTCTCAGGTGATTTTGCCACCAGATCCACCACTACTATGCAGCCGACACCATATCAATTATTGTGAAACGCTTTATCATTTGCTAAACATCATTTTTTTACACTGACATACACGTTGACAGTGATCACTGGAATCGCCCTAAATCAACCCAAGAGGGCCAATGACAGAAAGAAATGGAGTTTCAGACCAGGTCAACTCCAGCACACGGCACTTCATACAAACACAACGGACAAAGATTTCGTCTATTTTCAACCCGTCGTTATTCCTCATAAATTCCAAACTTGCCACTGACAGCATGACTGATGAGGCTGTCGTTGCGAATGTCAAGAGAAATGGTCTCTCAACCCATACTTTTCTTTTTCATTGTGTGTGTGATGTAAAAGTTTAGAGAAGAAACGCTGCCAGTCTGTTGGGTGTTACAAGGGCATGCCGGACTTCTGTCAGAGTAGACAAGCATCACGATATTTCATCGTGCCATTTCTAATAATAATAATAATAATAATGATGAAGTATAGTTAATAGGTTTGGTAATCATTGTAAAATATATTGTTAGGCTATACAACTTAGATAATTTTCCAATACATTTTGAGTGAAATGCCAAATTTGATTAAAAGTCGAATAATACAACTCAAATATGTAAGAAACCAATTTAGCTTTTTGACCAATATAGTCTATATATACTGTACTATATACTGTATAGGAAAAGACATAAAAATAATTAGCTGTAAATATTTTGCACTTTCATTTTGTCCATGTTTTGACAAAAAATCTTTTCAAGCTGTTTTGAATAAAACAAAACTCGTGTTAGGAGTCCTAAAGTTACTATAGTATCTTATATTATACGTCCAATAGTTTATTAGTCCAAATTGAGATTCTTAAAAAGTACATTTTTCAGTTGCCCAATAACCGAGAGGTTACTGTGCTCCTGCTAGAATAAATCAGAACTGCACACTCCAGCTGCACCCGAATTATTTTGTCCGTTTTGACATTCTATTCACAAAAACGAGGAAATAAAAAGTCTCTCAGAGAAATGAACAGGACGCACTGTTAAACTACTACGCCCTCGTACACTACATTTAGGACTTTCAAACAACTTATTTTTACATTTTAAAAGTGCAAGTCTTGCACTGGCACACTTTCTTAAAAAACAGTCTCTTCCTGCTACAACTCGGGTACCAGATCAAAAGGAATTTGCTAGGGAAGCTGAATTCAGCAGGGGCGAATGCAAAACATATTCCCCTGCACCTAACACCACAGAGGCTCCCAACGGGCTCCCAGTGGATAATGAGGGCTGAGGCAGGTTTTAGCAACAGCTATTAGCCTGCCAATTGCATATTTATGAAAGCTTTATGAAGCATTTAAGCCTCAATTCCACTAGAGCGTTATACGCACAGACTTGACGGCCGTCCGTAGAGATTGGTTTTAGGTTGGGATGCTAAATTGCAGTCTGCGTATATCTTGGATATTCCCGGACATGCACTGTTGTTGTGTGTTGTAGCGCTGTGATGCCTACATGGAGATTAGGGTAGTCAGGCGGGCGCTGTGGAAAATGTCACTGCTGATGAGGTCACTAGGCCTGCAACGCTCTCGCCATTACGCCAGCCTGTGAAAAGCATCGTCTCATGCTCAGCGCCAGCGTGGATGCCTCATCGGGTATTCACACTTTTCCGAGTGCGTCCGCGAGAAATCACGTTTCCTCACGTCATGGGATTTCTGTCCTCTGGGGCTCCTAGAAAGCTAGCAAACTTGTTGATTGAGCAAATGGCTGTTAGGATGCCAAGGAATCCTAGATCAACTTGTGGAAGGTCCCATTATTCATATTTTGAGTATTGTGTGTGATTGTAATTCACGCATTGAATTACAATTTTTTCCTGTACGTTTGAACTGCAAACTTAAAATCAAGGTGAAATGAAGTATAAAAGGCTTAAAAGGAAAACTTTGTATTGGTTGTTTATCCATAGTTCTCAATACTTTTGTATTTGCTTATGGTGAGAGTGGTGCAGGGATTTGCGAGATGGTCTCCGCAGAAGGACTAGTTTAAGACTCGGGTTCAAGGCTCGGTCAGATGTTTACCCCTGCGTGAATGGGTCTCCTCCGGGTCTCCGGTTTTATCCCACAGGGAGGATAATTTTGCCATGGGCGTGAAGGTGTCAATGTCTTCCTGTAATGGCCACCAATCCAGGGTGTGTCTTTGGTTTCTTTCGAATCACGGGTGGGATAGTATCAAGTCATGAAAACAACGTCAGTGTTACGAGCAATATTGCACAACAACAAATACATTTTAACCGCAGTGTCACGCCCAATCCCATTTGAGATTGCCCAATCAGTACCAATCCGGATTTATTTAAAATGTGCCACCAACAATACAATCATTAAATGTGCTGTTTGTTTGTGAGGCCGTTTGTGATTTGATTATTTTATGGTCCTTTTTTAACCTATCTATCTAACGGAAGCAATGCCATGTTAAAGTAATAAAAAAAAACGTACAAGAAAGGGGCAAAATACATTGCTGGAGAGTGCTTCGGCTCGCACTTTAACCCAACTGAGTTTGGTTCGTTTAAAACACACGATATGTGAAAGCACCTTTAATATTATAACACAGGCTTGTTCTTCAAAGGCCAACATCTAGTTTATTTCTAAAGTTGACTAACAGCTTTTTCACCGATTGGAAAAGCAGAATGCTGTGACGCAACACCCCAACCAAGACTTCAAAAAAATGGTTTCTAAAGTCATATTTACTACTGATGCCTTAAGAGCGCAGGGCCATGAGTGCACCACTCCATCGTGACCCATTTTCAATTTGAGACGGTGTAAATGTAAGTCTGTATAAGTCCTGGCATGATTCTTTCATGAATCGCTCTGTTTGGCAAGTCAGCACTTGCTGAGCACATAGTCAATACCTGCCATCAAGTTATATCGCGAAAAACAGCTTTCTCGGGCAAAGCTGCTATCCATCTCAGTGCCCCGCTGCAATACACCTCTCTCCCCTTATTATTAAAGGCCTAAAATGCAGTTTGAGAGCAAACCGCACTCACACTTGCAAGCAAACCGACTAGCCGTTGAAAACATCATAAAATATCAATACTGTAAACCAACTCTGGGACTAATTCTGCGCTCGGAATCAAATTTCCGGGCCTAATTCCTGGTAAATGATTTTTTTAGTGGATTTTCACACAATAATTACTTGCCTAGCCCCGAGCATGCATTCAAATAGCCTGGAAAAAAAAAAAGTGTTTCTTTCTTATATGTTAATGAATTTTAGTCCCAAACAGGTTGAAAACACTTTTGCCGGCCGCACACATTTATATGCTAAAATGGATTAATTGGAGGCCTTTGGAGACCAAAGCCAGAAAAGTCATTGGCAAGTCTGCGCACTAAACCCAAGAGAAAGCGAATATGGAGGCTGCCTGTCAATCAAAGTGCATTTCACTCACGTCGGACCTTAATTTAATCACTGTTTAATTAGGGGCTCGTCCCAAGGGGCCTGATCCGTGCTCGGTTACAGAGCTTTTTCCTTCCTCTACGGGTGCAAACGTAGCCGCCGGACAATCGCAGGCCACTGTCTTCACTATCTCAGCACTATTTCCATTCACCTCAGGGCCTCATAAATCTGCTGATAATGTCAAGGGCAAACACATATGCATATGAGTGATGAAAAGTGTCTGTCAGAGGGCAGTTACAACTTCACCCGGAGCAGTGCGGAAAACTTCCCGGTGCCGAGAGTCATCCGACGCGTGGATGAAGCAGCTGCTTTAAGACACTTCGTCGGGTTTGGAACCATATTTTTTTTTGCCACAACAAAGACACATCTTGTAGTTGGATTACTGGATCTCTTCAGACCATATATTGTGCACGTGTCTGGGGAATGGCTTGGGTTTAGCTCTTAAGCTATAGCAATCAATATAAATTTAGCATGGTAATAATCAGGCACTCTGGGTATAGTTCTTCAGGCCCCCTGAGCCCCTGATACAAGCTGCTGCCGGCAGCCAGTGAAGGAGAACAGTCACGGCTACTCAACTCAACTCTCCCTCCTCTCGCTCTCTCATTTTCTCATTCACACTCTCTTACACTGTGTACTCAATCATGTTCCTTACTGCTGCTCTCCAAGTCTTACAAAACCAGAGAAAACCCTCTGAACCCAGCACACCACCTTATTGAACATAAACTGTGGTATTTTACTGAGAGACTTGAAATGGAACACAAACGCGGCATTCTCGGCCAAACCCGGCTTCTGGAAACAATAACATTTTGAAAGATTTTAACATTTAGTTTTATTCATTAGCTACTTTCCCACTTTTATTCTGAAATAGTCGGTTTAAGTAGACCCAAAGCACCCCTCCATTCATCCATTCATCCATCCTTGCTTTCGTCCTCGCTTCCCTCCTTCCATCGTGGGGACCTATTGCTCTGTCTCACAACTTTGAAGGCCTGTTTGTGGTTGAAGGCAGGATTTTAGCCCTGATGTTGTGGTTTGGTTGGGATTCGAGCAAAGTTTACAGTTGTGCCTTTAGTTGTTAGAATTACAGTTATAAAAAGAGGTTATAGCATGTATTATCAACGGAGAAAAATATTATCCACTCTACAATATGTGCCAAGCTGTGTGTGCGCGTGTTTGTGTGTGTAATATCTTGTGTGAAACGTGGCTTTGGCTTCTAATCACATTTTCGAATTTACTAATGAAATGAGAACCTTTATTTCTATATGACATCCGTCTTTGGTTCACTGTAATTTCATGTCTTGTTGTTAATCGAACACGTTTCGCTTGATTTTTGGTTTGGACACAGATCAGCTGGAGGTGTCTGAGAAAACGAAACCAAAAAACATTAAGCTTGGTGTGAAAGATGCCATGACTACTCTCCGTGCAAAGCCGTTGTTATTGTCATACACAATGGCAAGCGCAAGACTGGAGCCCTAATGCAATTGACAACCCGCTGTTCCTGACATTAATAAAGATGGAACATGTACAGGAAATTAAACTCTCACTTTCCCACCATAATGAGATGGTATCCATCACACACGTTTTACGTCACAATCGGATAAAACAATCAAACTGGATCTAGTCAGCCCACACACTGAAGCAAATTTCTATTTTAAACTGAACCAGAGCTTAATTTCAGAAGAAACTCCTGATTCATCACATCACTTGGATTGGTTTGATCTTTTAATCTTTTAATATATCAGGTTAGACTTTTCAGCCAAAGACACGCTCTCTCGTTCATCCCAGTTGCTTTGTCCATCCAAGTGAATGGAAATACAGAAAACATGTATTCAGAAACTTCTCATCCAGGGTTCCTGTACGCTTTCTGACAGTAAATAGCTGGGTTTTGGAAAAAAAAAACTGCACCGCTAGTGCAGGAGTGTCCACAAGAGGGCGTTGCCTGCACAGCCGACGTGAAAACCAAACACGTCTACTAACAAGTTACAGCAGATCAAACAGCACGTCAGAATATGACGCAATCTGATGTTTCTTGATCTTCTGGTGCTTCTTTCAAAGCCTAATTATGAATCATTTAGACTGGAGAAATGAATAGAGACATTCTGAACAAGTTGTGAATGAGTTTGATGGCGTTGACGGTTATGAGCGTCAGATCAAAGGCTTCCTTCATGTAGCACTTGAGCGAAACAAGTGCCCTGCATCCACGTTGAATAAATGACCAGACGCACTCGTCAGAATTCTGCTGAAAAATGAAGTTAGCGGAGAGTAATTTAAGTTCGATTTAAGCATATCCATCCGGATCCCTGTGCTTCCACTTCAATGTAATTGATGGGGAAATGTTAATTATGTTCTCGTATAATAACAAGACCTTGGAAATTAAGTTGTCCTAATATCTCATACAGGCCGTTCTCTCTAAGGGAGTATCAGAAGGGCTTATAACTCATTGTTCCCGTTAGTTTAGTGGGTTCTTGGGAGAACATGGCCACAGAAACCGAGCACAGTCTGTGACCGTGATTTGGATGCACATGTTATAAACATCACGTTTTGGCTGATGCTTATGGTCATATCTTCAGATTTCCCACGCTTTTGTACAGTGAAAGGAGGGGAGTTTTTAGACACTCTCTAAATAAAAAGTAGTGCTGGTTTCCCGGGGCTTTTTTACAACCGTAAATGGCTTAACTGGGTTTGTTTTTGTGAACATTCTGTGCCGTTTTTGTTGGATAAAGGTTTTTCTTTTCAGAAACCCTTGATCTGAACACTTTGTGCGCCTGGAGCTACTTCTATCCAGTACAAAATGAACATCATTTTGTACATAAACTGCTTAAATATTAACTCTTAAAGGTGATATGGATCAAAAATAAGGAAAGCATATAATTATTTTGACAAAATCGGCGACACTGACAACTAATAAATATGGGGATGTGTATTTAAAATGAAACACAATTTTACTAACACTCTCTATTGTTGTTCTTTATTATAAACTATACACATGTACACTTAAGTATATTTATATTGTAGTATATTTAATTTGTACACCTAAAGCAACTTTGGTGTATCCAACACTAGTGAAACAGACGTTTTCATCATGATTACAATGATTATAAAGTATATTACACAAAACATATGAAAATAGACAAGTATGAACCTTGTGAAAGCCATAAACAGACACTAATAACCCCAATGTTAAATTTGACCTTTAACCCTCCTATTATGAGTTAAAAAAAATACTTCACTTTGACAAAATCTTTCACTTTGAAACGTCTCCTGCTTGTGTTAGTTAGTGTAATCAACATATAAAGAAATGGTTCAGTTCACATATTTGTAACGCCCGCTACAAAAATAATGTCCGAGTCAATTTGACCCTTCAGACAAAATGGACGAGTCAGAATGTCATAAAAGTGTTTCTTTACAACAATGAGCAATGACACACACACACACACACACACACACACACACACACACACACATAGAGTATCTTTGCAATATAAACATGTAGTGTGGTGTTACATATACGCAAACTGAATCATTATATTTTAATATGATTACACCAAATTTCACCAAAAAGAGGATTACACAAAACAAGACAAGAAAAAATACTTTTAAGTATTTTTTTATATATTTCACATATTGACTTGAACATAATAGAGGGTTGTTGTATAAGTTATATTATACATAAATATAATAAAACTAATAATAAAATAAATATTTTTTTGTTTAATTTTTTAGTTAACAAAAAGTCTTCTCAGAAGTAAAGCATTAACACATTTTCTTTTTTTAATCCATGTTAGTGCTCTTTTTTTTTGTTTTTCATTTCAGTTTTTGCGACATGTTGTAAAATAAGAGTTTATCAGCCGTATGTGATAATGCCCATTAATAGTTGTCTTGTTTCAGTAAAAGAGCACATGTTCACCATCCAGTACATAAGAAGGGGCGACGTTTAAGACCTCGAGCTGTCCAATCAGCCATTTCGGAAACTTTTCCTGCCAAACTTCTCTCTAACTGCCTCTCTTCCCAAACTCCCACCGTGTGTTTGTCCACAAGTCGGTAATTTAAAAGCTGTCATTGCGTCAGCCAATCAACGGCCAGCATTACGGCAGCAGGCCAAAGCAATGGATGCCACGGATCAGGATAATGACTATCAGCAAGGTATGGTTTCCCTCCATTTTAAAATGACATCCCCACTTCAGTCCGAGTTCTGAGTGTGTGGATGTGCTTGGCAGGTTGGAGAATCTAGCGTAGCTTTTTTTTTTTCTTCTTCTTCCTCGTAATATCTTACTGTGAAGAGACAGGTGTCTGGTTTCTATTCCCTCTGTGCACATGTTCAACAAAATGCAGATTGCCAGTGGAGCTCACAGTCTGACTGAAATGATAGTGGTTTTGGAAATGCCCGTTTGAGCTGTAGAGATGCATTTAAAGCAAAATGGATACAACAGACAGGAATGATTGCTGTAATGATAGAACCCTACCCAGGCATTTTTCATAACTGGGAACTTGGAAGTGTGCCTGATTTGAAAGGAGGGAGAGACGCCGTCCATTGGCTGAGCGAATCCCGGACAATTTGCGAAATGTTTCCCTCTAAATCACTCCTTGTGTTCTTTAGAGGTTTAAGGTAATCGAGTTCGCCAGCAGAGCCGGGCATTTGGAATGGATTTGAAATGGCGAGATATTGTAAGCTCTCAATGCTGTTTTCCCAACAAACTGGAATAGAGCGAACGGAGCCTGTGAAAGCAAGACTTCCTGGCAGAGATAATTAGCATCTACGGAGGAAAGGCGAGCGGTGATTAAATATAAATGCTTTGATTTATTTTTATTGTGTTTCATACAATGCAGGGTGGCTTATAATTCACAGCGACTTGAACGCTGCACTTTGATGTATTTTTAACGCCAGACAGGAAGTCGCAGCCATTCCTCACTCCGACTGCATCCCAATGTATTTATGAGCTGAGATTTACACAAATAACGCATTTCTTTAGGAAGTTGGCGTATCGCTCCTCTAATGAGAATAGCGCGAAGGAATCCGTCTTGTAAAACGCCAAGCTTTTAACGGCGAAGGAGAAGCGTGGATGTCTGCAAACAGGCGAGAGAAGCGGTAATTACGGGGCCCTGTACATTAAGCCACAGCAGACCTCGTATATCTTCGTAACCTCATGTAGGATTTATCATAAAAGACTCCATTCTCCTGACGAGGTTAGATTTTAAGTGACCCCTGTGAGAGCCAGAGATGTGTGTCCAGGATATTGAAAGACCTGGACACCTAACAAGTTCCTTGAAAGGAACTTCCAAAGAGCCGTGATTAAACACAACTGTTGCAGCGCCCAACTTGCCAGACAGCTCAATTTCCAGACCTTTAGGTCAGTTGGTATTTAATTGGGTGCTTAAAATATTCACATGGATACTGCATAGATAAATGAAGTCCAAAGCGCGGTGTAAAATTTACAATAGGTCAGGTGTCGTCTAGTACCGCGGATGTAATTTACTGCACATTCTGATGTAACTCGAATGCCAATTAATACATCAAGCGCATTAAATAGTCATAATGGCATTTACCGGTTATGGATTGCGAAATTATTTAGAATAGGAACTAGAGGCCGCCGTGTCAAGATCTGGCGGAAAGCACGGGGAAAATGTGTTATGTGCTTTTACTTGAACTTGCAATTATCTGTAATGGATGGGATCCATTTGTGGAAGGGCTAGAAGATCCTATCATTTCCTGCCTGGGAACGGCATTAGCTCTTGATCCAGTTAACGCAACAACATGGCGTAATATCTATCTCCACTTATCTATACACCATTGTTCCCTATCAAACTAGGATCCTTAGCCTTCCCGTTCATCAGTCTTTCTAATGGCTTATTTGATGATAATTAACCCTGAATCCTACAGAGATGGGCCGTGGGCAGATTGATGGCCTAGCTGTGGTGGAACACCTGTTTGGCAGAGAAGCTCACGGCACTGCATGCTGAATGTGACCGCGACAAGATGAAGGCAGCGATGCCAGAGACAAGCACATATGTGCTCTTGAGCGCTTCTGTGGACCTCGAGCGGCGGAATGACACAGATCGTGATCTTTGTCGAGAAGGTTGTGAACCTGTCTTGGGTAACTCGGTAGGTGGAGAGAATCACATTTAGAGCCGTAAACATCCATGTCACTGCTGCCTTGTGTGGAGCCCGTTCCCACTGAGGCAAACAAGTGGAGAAGTTGGTTTCTTAGTAGAAACTGAGGGGAAGAATAGGAGGAGGAAGAACATTTGAGTACTTTTTGTACTTTTTAGGAGGCGTTTTTGTTATACTTTACCTATAATACACGTTTTGGCTCTAGTGCAAAACGCCTTTAAACAAATGTTTGTTTCTTAGTAGTGACAAAACTAGACAGCCGTGGACATTTTATGAGTTATTTGAAGTTGGTCTTTGCTATTTTTTTCAAATGTGCTTGCTTTATTATTTTGTGTTGATTAATTTTTTTTAACTACACTACATTTTTTGTACTGTAGCACAACAAACACTTATACTCAAAAATATTGTACGCATGGCATAGGAAGTACCATCAAGTTGTGTTGGTAAATTAAATCAGCTTCAATAAATGCTATGTTCAATAAAATGGTGACCAGTTTTTCAATGAATTTGCAGGGCTGATTACTGTGGACAAATTAGTCAGTCGAATTAAAAAAGCGAATTAATCCAGTTACGTTTTCAAACAATGTAGCAAAAATATGAATTTGTTAAATTTTTAACTACTTGTCAAACCTACACTTCACTCAAGTAAAATCTAATTACAGATTTTGCTTCACATTGAGTAACTTTTGACCCTCCATATTTGTACCATAACGAAGTACAACAAGCCGACAGAGCCGTAATAAATAAACACATCTACTTATTAAAATAGATTTCTTTCTCCTAACATTTGGTTTATAGTTTTTAAATGACATGTTTTTGAACATTTCACACCCATTTCTCCATATCTAAATTCTAAAGGATGAACACTGACTGCATTAACAGCCTAATGTGGCCATTGGTGCACATCACATCAAACAAGCAGGCCATGCGAAGCCAATTTATTATCGGTTATTATCTGACTTCAGTGGATAAACACATCTTTCTATGCCACTCAGCATCTCTGTCATAATCCCAGACATCCACGAAATCCAAAAATAAAGCAGTGCCATTAGTTTGTGGCGTCCTGTTCCGTCTTTTTTGAATAATTGCGCACTACGTCTAATTAGCCCAGAGGAAATAAAGCAACATGTCTTTGCCGAACAGCTTTCTCACTTGTGCTTTCCATTCATCCCCACAGCTGTTACCTGACAAGACTTTCTCTTTCTGTGTTTTACATTACAGAATGTTCACATCAACCAATTGCGATGTTTGATGCGTATAAAATGCCAGCAAATGTTTTCCACTTGTGTTTTCTCAATCAGTATTTTAGTATTCATTTAAAGTATTTTAAGTTATTCATCAAAACAAGGCATTTTGAGGATAGTTTTGAATCATGGCAAACACTGAATTTTGTAGAATGCTTAAGAACTCACATGCTTAAAATGCTTAAAAAATCACAAAATGTATGATTGGACCGTCTATGTTTGGCAACTGATAAGGAGTGAATTTATACAAATATTCTTCACTTGAGCTTCACACAAGCATGTAAAACTCAAGATGATCTAATTTTGGGACTAAAAGCTAAAACCAAAAAGAAATTGTGACTGTTGGGGAATTTCTTGGAGCCTAATAACAAATCCATTATCATTTTACATTGGAATATGATCAGTTACCAAGTTCTTGGTAATGAATCAAACAATCACATTCAAGTGTTATACAATTTATTTACATTGTTACAAATGAACACACACAAAAAAAAATAATTTAAAGCAAATACAAAAGGTAACGTGATTTGCAGTAAGAATAAAGTATAATTTTAAATCCACCCATTCTTTTTCTGAAGAACACATGCATAATCAAAATATTCTGTGCACTACTTCCATTAATGATGCGTCTTCATATCGCTGCCAGCCAGGAGATGAGACAGCTTTCATTCTGGCAGACCATATGCATCTATGAATATGCATGTAAAGCTGTCGGCTGGTTAACAAGAAGTACATATATGCAGGACGCGATGCCATAGGTCAGTAGTTTGAGGTTGGGAAATCGCTAACCTCTGACTACGAGAAGACCCCTTCTCCAAGTACCTGGTCAGATTCTTGGCAGGGAACCTGTCAATATTAGAAGAGCGGTTAAGGCCTTTCATCAGGAAAAAAAGAAAAAAAAGTTTGTCCCTAATGGAACATCCTTTATTAAACTGCATATGCAACACCATGAATTATGCACACGGACATGATAAAGAGTTAGTTTGTGATAAATAATACAGCGCGCAATACACGATTCTTGGATGGTTTTACATCAGCTATTTATTTTTTAACATTCAGGGACACAACATTTGTTGTTATTGTTTGAAACGAAAAAAAGTTGAAGATATTTCCGTAATGCGTATATCAAAAACAATATTTGCTAATGCATAATTCAGCTCTCGGAAACGTAGCGGCATGCTACAATCCCGCTTTAGCGTATAGTTCCACGCTCGGAAAAAAAAACTACAAACTGCATTTTCGAGCGCACAACACCAGTCAAAGTCTTCTCGCAGCTGACAGAGCGCAAACAACTCTGCTTTTTTAACTATTTATCAGCAATCGAGCTCTACGCCCTGTGAAAACACTTGTCTCCAGGCGTCTGGAAGTCACTGCCACGGCCGCAGTCTCTCTAGTATACATTTCCCATTTAAATTTTCATGATCTTGACACGCCAAGCTAATGACTGCAGCCACCCTGACAGTGGCATCAAAATCTCATTTTTTTCTGAAGACGTGGGCAAAACACACACAAACATTTGCACTTAGCGGAACTGCGACTCGTGCGGCGGTTTTTAAAGATAATCAATTACGCTTTAATCACTCCCTTTTCACAGCCTTCCTCTTTTATCTCCTTCCCTTCGCGGACATGATATTAAATACTTAATTATTCATTGGTAATGCCTGTCTTGGTGAAATATTGGCTATTGCCAATCTGAACGCATCAGACTTCCTCCCCTCGCCTCTCTGGGGTTAATAGAGGAGCCTATACTTTCATTAGCTTCACAAAATGTGGCACACCCCATACGTCAAATTTCCCTATAGCGATGGGAAAAGCTAGTGGAAACTCTAAGCAGCTCCGTGAAATACATCTTAAAGGCCAGTGCCCAGGCATTAGAGTGTCTGAAGCTAATTTTCTTCCGCGAGACACTTTGAACCTGGAGCTAAATGGATACACACTTGATAATGTGAAGTTGGACAGTGATTGAATGGAAAGTCGAGAGCAAGTCGGTTCAGAAATGCATTCAAACATCAGACTCTGGATTAAATAACAGTTAAGTCATTTGTTATTCCTCACCATGCCGTCTCCACAGTCCTCAGACTTGAGCGCTCTGCATCCTGTGCAGTTTTTGCAACGCTTTTGCTTTCTGAGACCGTGACTGGGAATTTCCTTCATCATAATGAATATTTACTGTACAGACTTCAAAATATATATGTTCCTCCTGGGTGAAAGAAAAAAAAAACAATCAAAATGTAATATGTAATAAAACTACAGTATAATTAAAAAAAAAGATACGTATGAAATAGAAGATTCTTCTTATGTAGTATGTCTTGTGTTGAGTTGTACTAAGTCAAGCTACGGCTAAGGCTAAAATGCTATGCTTCTTCTTTAAGTTCCTGTTTTGTTCTTTGAGTTTTATTTTTTTTATACTTTGAGATGGAATATTTTTGTTACTTTGTGTTTTGCCCTTTTTGCCGTTTTAGTTGTTCCTTTGACGTATATTGTGGACTTTATTCTATTTGGACTTTGAAAAATAACCTTTCCTTCAAATCACCATTACACAGGTTTGCCACTCCATCAATTCCTGACAACTGCTTGAATGCTTGTAACATACATTTTCTCTACAATTATTCACAGTTACACAGGATGAATAACGCTCATGTTCACTTAGCAAATTGAATGTACTGTATGTTGTACTGTATATCAGTAAGTCAGCTGAAAAGAAGCTTAGCTCATTTGAAGGCTTAAATAACATCAGTAAAACTAGAGATTTGACACAAAGATTGTGGAAAGGAAAGGAAAGGAGGGAGAATCACATCATGAATTACATCATACCTGTTTTGATCTAGAATAATTGACCATGGATGATAGTTTTTGTAGATGTGTTATTTTTATGTGTGCCTTTTGAACATTCCCATAAGGTAATGTTTATCAGAACCATAATACCATTTCAATATTTTCATGCTCATTAAACAGATTAAAAGAAAGGGAACCCTTGGTGAAAGCCTACAAAAATTCCTCTTTCCTCATAAATCACTTGTTTGCTATTAGTTAATGATTTCTGAAGTCCAACAGCACAATCTGCAGTGAAATGTCTGACCTTCGCTTCCCATCTGATTTTTTCCCACTGCCGAGCTCATTAGTGGCCATCTAATCTCATTAGGGAATGTTGGGACACGATGGCTCTGTGACAAAAAAACAGTGAACATCGGAGAATAACAGGTGGGATTGAAAGTGTGTCTCCGTATTCATCTTA
>MU204241.1:2382639-2440139 GCA_017309775.1 Paedocypris sp. Pulau Singkep
AGAGAGAGAGAGAGAGAGAGAGAGAGAGAGAGAGAGAGAGAGAGAGAGAGAGAGCTTTCTTTTTTTTAATCACCTTTTGTGTCTAATGGCATCATAATTTACAGTTTCATCTGTTTTCAATTTCTCTTCCACCTGTATTGCAAATGAGCTTTCTTATGTAACCTCATAACTACTTTAATGGAGGCATCTCGAAATTTTACATTGGTATTCATGTTCTCTCTTATTCGCTCCCAACATGAATCCTAATTCTGCAATATATCTCAACTTGCTAAACCTCATTTGTAATGCTCATATGTACTGCCATTCCTTATTTAAATATTCACTTGGATGGCAGAACACATTTTGGGTTCCTGTGAGAGAGAAAAAGCCCTTTGCAGTGGCTTTTGGCAAATATTAAATCATACATCAGTGAGAAAATTCATAATAAACAGAATAAGACTGTCAGAAACCATGGTTTTTTCCCGACCTTTGGCAATTTTGAAATGATTTCAAAACTAGAATAAAATAGGATAATTGATATTACTTCAAAAATATGAAAAGAAAATGTGAAGCACTGTGGATTCTGGGTAATCAAGATCAGGAAATGATAAAAAAAAATAAACAAGGCAAAACGATACATTTATAATCTATCAACAATAATCCAATACTAGTGTTAGTAAAGTGTTGATCATAGTTGTAGAACATTTTTAGTCAAACATAAAATTTATTTTATAATTTTTCAAACAATAGTTTCTATGGGTAGCACCCCCCCCCCGGGGTCGAACATCTTATTGTAAATTTAAAATACTCATGAAAGAGTAAGAGTACAGGAAACGACCCAGAAAAGTACCAAGCCGCTTGTAAAATTGATAGATGGATGGAGAGACATAACAGAACCGCACATTTTCAAAGTCAGGCCTTTCGTTCGACTCGAGGCATCAGATATTTTTCCAAAACTCCACCTAACCAAAGTCCACAACCCAACTTTCCAAGTTTTTACCAAGTCAAAAGTTGGAATACTTTTATTCTTCCTTCTTGGGCTGTTTAAATATGAAAATCGGATTCCTCCCTCGAGCACCTTGTATCAATTATTCAGCATTCACCATTCATCAATGTTAGTGAGCATATTTAATGTTTTTCCACCCAAACTGTCTTTAATGAGCAGAACAGCAGCGGTGCTCCTCATCATGCAAGCTTCACTCATCTTGATGGTAAATCTGAGGAGGGTCCTTGGCCCCCGATGTTTACCTGAGGGATGGAAAGCTCATGGCGTGTTGCTGAGTTAGCACGGGTTAGCCGCTGGGGAGAGCGCACAGGTGAGCCTGATTAGCTCTCGGTGGAGGAAAGGTCAAGGAAAGGCAGATCACGTTTCCTTCAGGGGAGAAGAAGAACAAAAGGGTTCGCTCGCTCTCAAACCAGAGTCTCTGTCAGATAATGAGGCAGTGTTAGTCGGATGCTAAGAGCAATCCCAAACTTTGGAAAAGAGCCGGTTGATGTCTGCCGTTTGGTTTGTTTTTAATTGGTCAAGGTGTTTCTTGGAAATTCACTCAGGAGATCAGCATCAGCGTAAAGCCCTCGAACCAAAACCCAAGACATGGAAGGCTTCAATGCACTTAGGAGAGCGTTCTCCAACCACCAAAACAAGGGGTTGTTTTCCTCAATACGATTTCCTTTGGGGACATTTTGGGAAATTGTCCATGTTGCTATTAAACACACTAAAAAGTCCAACCAATGCAAGTAAGCAGAAATGTTCCCACTGTCATATGTCTCGTCCTCGCCTGCAAATGAGATCAACATTTAGAGTCCCATAAGCACTGGGAGATGAGTCTGAAAAAAAAAAATCTAATGAATAATGAAGGCATAACTGTGCTTTCATTGTACATCTGAACCTTATTCATAGTCCGCGGCACCCACTGCTTTAATGGCCAGTGAGTATATACGTACGTCCTCTAATGTTCCTACTGTCTCAGTAGGTGATTGCGGATGCTGGAACGCTCTTAAAGTTGATATACACTGCACAAACTTTCTCCCTTAATCTTTCCTAGATCAAGAAAGTTTCAGTGGGTTTCCGGCTGACTCTTGTTTTATTACTTGAAGTCTTTCATAACATTCTTTTATGACCTTTTATGAAGTTGATTTTTGCGATGCTTCTGAAAGTTTCAGCGTGTTCTTTTTTTCATCTGGATTTTATTTAGTGGATATAACACTTAATAAATACAACGACTATGGTTTTTCAACAAAGCAATGTCAAAATTGAACAAAAAAAAATGTAGGTAAAGATTGAAACATTTAGGTGAAGATTGATAATAATCATTATTATTATTAGATATTATTATGATTATTAGATAAAACTAATTATGAAGATACATCATAATTTGACTCCAACTGATACATCCTAATGACGAATTCAAATGATACATTATTGCATTTCTTTTTTTTTTTTGACTGAGCATATAGCTTAAGAAAATGTGTTTTTGTAATTGAACTTTTAATTTTTAGATAGAGATTGACACACAAAAATTTATATTTTTGGCCAGCAGAAAAATCTTTGTATTGTTTCCTGTTTTATAAGGACCGTGTCACCCATATGTAGTGCACACAAATGTTCCTGGTTCAAATATCGGATTGTATAATATATATAATAATTTAATAATTTATATAAAATAATTTTGATACGGTCTCTACGATCGCTCCCTTGACAAGTTTTAACATTGGCAGTGTTTTGGGTCAAATTAATTAAGTACAAAAAAACTAAAATAAATTGTGTATATATGTGTGTATAGAAATATGTGTATATATGCAATAAGTATGGCGGCATGTCAAGGTTTGAAAACAGCGAGTGGTACTGCGTTGGGCTCATTCGCCCTCTGAGCTCAGAGAAGGTGATCAAACAATGAAATTCAATCACAGCAGCTCTTCCATCCAACTGCACATAAAAGCATTTCACCAATCTTTCAGTAAAAGTTCACTTCCATGAATATTAAAACAGCATATGATCCTTTTAATATTTAATATAAATCCACCTTAATAATGGAGAATGAATATTAGGCCCTTTTGTGTTCCGCACAGCTCGGAATTACATGCAAGCCTATAGAACATGAATCGTCTTCCTGTGGGGATTAGAACAGCACAGCCGATCTTAATGCTGCGCACCATCGGCACGCAGACAATATTGTCTTTCAGGTCGGCTTTGCATCTTTACAGTTAACCGGGCGGTAATGAGAGCATTAAATAGTAAAGCCCCGATGACATTCACAAAATTACTTATTGTGCTATTGCTATTTTTATTTCAGAGATCTGGCTTTTACTGGGTGACATCTAGGCCAATTAATATTGCATTTCTATCTCCTACGACATTTCCGTACGATATTTTTGTTAAAGACAAATCAATATGGCCTTGTTTTAACAAAGAAGCCCGAGAACAAATGACTTGACGAGAGTTGAAACTTGACAAATTCAAATTAACACCTTGCGTATGAGAAACGGTGTCATTGGAGAGAGAAATAATAAGGTCATTTTCATGCTCCTCAGAGCTGTTCCTGCTGAGAGCCAAACACACTTTCAACTTATTACAGACTGGAATAAAATGGGATACTTTGACACACCAGAACATGTGCAGGCAATAAAAGTGTATCTCTCATTCTCGCCGAAAGCCTGCGAGGGCTGAGAGGTCTGACAAAAGCGTTTTTGATGTAGAGGAAAATCATTTGCGAATCATAATTTACACCTGTCCATAAAATGTTGTTTTTCCTGCACCCCGCTCCGGTCAGATGGCTTTGGCACGGCTCAGAACGTGCAAAGTTGGCATTGCATATATTAGCTCAACATACACACTGTATTTGCGTCCTGATTTAATTCATTTCAGGCCTAATTACAGAGTGATATACACCTGGCACTCGCCGGCACTACCACATTCCAGTATTTTTAATGCCTTGGCCCGAGAATCAAAGCTGCTGCTTTTGATGATATCTGGCAACGGAAGATGTTGGCCTCTGCAAAAAGTACGATTAAAATATGGCACATTGTAAAGCACTTGATCACAGAAAAGTCCCACTAGTTCTTGTAGATGGCATAAAATATTAGGACGTTTCACCTGTTCTACTTTTTCCTCCATATAATCTTGTGCATGAACCGTATTTTTTATAGGACTTGTGATTGACAGCCTGCACATCCTGTCGCGTCGTTCCGTCACAGTCTGCAACTGATCAATCGATATGATGAACCTAAAGTAAGTCGGATGTGCAGCGAAAATCGTAAACGCAGATGCTTTTCATGCCAACTTGAGTAAAGTCCAGCGCAAGGTTCAGGTTGAGTTCTGACTGCCAGAAGACCAGATGCTGACTGCAATGAAAGTCTTTCATTACATGTGACGGCTGAAATAAAGCAGGGAAGTGAAGAAGCCAACAAAAACTCTCAACTGATAAAAAATGGCACACATCATCCATATGCCACTCTGGCCTGATGCTGTTGTGTTCACATATTTGTACATTTAAATTTAAACTCAACAGTTTAAAACCATTTGAAATGCAATGTTCTGCTTAACATTTATTTACCTGTACTTTGATGATTTTTAGTAACGAATACCATCAGGATAGTTGGTAATGGTATTGTGCAGTTTGTGTGTGTGTGGAAAAAAAAAACAAAAAATTAAATAAAACGAAAAATGTTAAATTCACATGTAAAAATATATATTTTTTGTATTTTATAGATATTTTTTTTAAACTTAAATTTTTACCACATTAAAACTTCACTACTGACAATATGATATCTGTATGTATTAGTACGTCCTATTTGTTTACAGCAACCCTGGATTCCTGAAAGGCGCTATATAAATGCAATTCATAAATAAATAAATACATTTTTCATTAAACTTCACAATCTTAAAGATTTTTTATTGTAGAGTAAAGCCGCAATAACTAGTCTCAATTAGTTTAATTTGTTTAATTGCTATGTTTGACTGCATGGTATCATAGTTAATATGAACCATTTGGCTTTTACATTGGGAAAAAATAAAAATCCCTCGCTTTTCCATTTCTAAATGACATGGAGCCAGAGCCAATCCCTGAAACTCTGGGTCTGAAGGAGGTGCGCACATTGGATAGATGATCAACCAATCTCGCAAAGAGTGGAACACAAACACAGAGATTCACACTCTCGCTCTAACCTACAGGGAATTGTGAAAATTCTGTGTGAGGAAACCAGAAAGCCGGATTCTGCTCTGCTTACCCTGACTGTCTTATAAGAGACATCATCTTCTGTATCTGCCTTTAACCTAAGAAATGGCAATGGTTCCTAGAAACGCATAGCAGTCCAGACAGAATCTAGCATCAGTCATGTCATGTTTGTAAAGAACGCTGACAGATTGCTTATGATACTACTCAAAGACGCTCAGAATTCCAATCCAAGCACACGGCAGGACGGATGCAGTGACTAACTCCGGCTACCTTGGCCAAATCACAGCGTAAGCCCTTGCCGGAGCTGCTGACATCTGTCAGGCTTTGGTGTGGACATCAAGAATCAAATTACGCTCGCTGGCATGAGACACATTGATAACTCTGATGTCAGTAAAGATCCAATCCAAATCTAAATTGTTCCCCGCTAAAAACGGCTCCGTTGATTGGTTCCGCAATGAAATCCATTTCCTGGACCAATGCCTATTTCAAGAAGTTTATTTCCCAAGTGGTATTTGCCTGTTCGTGGCACTGGACTCCATTTAAAAAGCCCCATTACAAATACATGATATACCTAAATATAATTTTCTGACATTCCAAAGTGTCACGATGTTTCAGTTATTTATGAAATAATTCAGGGTTTTTTTTTGATGAAAGATGAAAGTGTTCTAGATTTCAAATGCCGGTTAATCAATCTGTTAAGCGAGTTGTCAGCAACATCAAAGTTGGGGTTTCTATTCCTAGGAAACGCATAAGGTTGCTTAAATGTGTGAGGATAGTCCATGTGCTCTATGAATTAAAGTGTGTGATAAATGTTAGACTCAAGACTCGTTTGTATGAAAACACCTTTCCTATAATTCATTATTATTGAATGTGTGTCATGATCACCGTAATGTTCAAAGTAAAAGTAAAAAAGTAAAAAAAAAACTAGACGGTTTATCTAGACGCTACCTAGAAAGAAACAATCTGGACACTCTAAGCTACAAGACATTGTGCAATGCAAGTATTGTGCAAATATGTCAAGAGAAAGAAATAAAAGTGTTTGACTGGGTGATTCGCTTGACTACTGGATTAGTTGTCTGACTGAGAAGATCGAGTTCCTGCATCTGGAAGTCCTGCATTTTATCCTCTAAAGCTTCTGTCCTGAAGTGAGGAGCACACGCTGTCTATGCCTAGGGTAGATTTGAGGGAATGTAATGGAGAATAGAAGCAGTTTGTCCCGGTAGATGGTCTACAGAGGGGTAGAGCAGTTCTGGTCATCATCCCTTCTGTCTTCCTCACTCTTTAAAGTCTTCTGCGTTCTGCCTCTAGAGGCACTGCCAGCAGTTTTTGACCCTAGGAAAACAATTGTTGAGTTATTGTTAATAATAGCTGGTCTCTGGTGGGCCTGAAACTTTGTGGATCCTTTGTCTTAACACTCTTTTTTCCGTTTCTATTATTATCAGTGCATAGTAATCTGACCGCAGGAAACTATTTCCATAATACTTCAGTTCCCCTAATAAATGTGCACCAGCTAATATGAATATCCAAAAACACAAGTAATCAGGGTTCATTTTGATAATTTTGATTACATATAAACTATTTTTTAATTTAATAAAATTAAATATTTTTATATATAAAAAAAGATACAAATTGTAATCATTAATTACCACCTTGTTTTATAGTTTCTAAGAACAACATTTTGATGATAATTTCATTATTTTTTCACAGGTATAATTTAATTTAATCCTGAATATTCATCAGTTAATAGATCTGTGGGTCACTGCAGCCTATCTCGGCTAAAAGCAAGCAGTATCAAATAGCAAAATATATTTATCTTAAAATAAATACAAAATTCAGCTTACTAGTAAATAAATTGTAGCTACAATAAAGTGGAGACGCACCGTAACAAGCAAGTGATACAAAATATTTGTGCATCGCACAATACTGACACAATAATGATAGAATGGTATAGCACCCCCCAACACACACACACACACACACACACACACACAAACAACTTGCTAATATTATAATTATTTGAAGTAATTGTTGTTGTTGTGTGTGTAAGTATAGTTACCCAAAATCATGGCAACTGTTATAATATTGATCATAAACATATTTAGGGTTGGGGCTACTTTTTTTGTGTTATTGTTTTTTTGCCTTTGTTAAAATTTTTTTTTTTTTTTTTTTATTGTTTTAAAAATAATTTTTCAGTATCTGAGACACTTTATTACACTTCCTTGTTCTTTTGCTTACTCTCTCACTGTCAGTTTGTTTGCAGCTGCGTTGGCTGAATCCAATCGATGGACTTCCTCTGCAGTTGACGCTTACTATACTCACAACAGATCAGGGTGTCTAAGTGTGGCCTACTACATGGACAACTAACATTAATTGGCCGTGGTTAAGATGAAGTTGTTAAGAGCGACACAGCCCTCTTTCTGTGTTTCGAAACAAAATTACCTCATTTACTGTATTGATAGTTGGAAAGAATCAATACACCAAAGCCAGGAGTTCATTCTTGGTTCCTGTGAGGTTGACTGAAGAACAGCAGCTATTAGATGTTTCCATTGCAGAGAAGCCAACTATTATCTAGTGTCAAGCCCTTAAAACACGTCTTTGCTTAAAATCACATGTGACGTGACAGTTACCTGTTGTTTTTTGGTTTTCACCGAAAATCTATTAAAATATATTTTGTCTGTTCATCATCCTTTTTTTTGTCTGTATGCCTTTCTCTCTGTCCATCAATCTATCTATATGGTATAGTCTTTCTGTCTGCTTCTCTCTCTCTCTTTATTCTCTCTCTCTCGCCATTTCTGTCTTTCTTTCTTTCTTTCTTTTTTTCTTTCTTTCTTTCTTTCATTCATTCTTTCTTTACTTCTCTCTCTCTCTCTCTCTGTCTGTCTCTCTCTCTCTCCTTCTCTCTCTCTCTCTCTATCTCTCTCTCTCTCTCGCCCTGGACATCTATCTGGGCAACCATTTGTCTGTCTGTTTACCCTAAATTGTGGATTCATCCATTCATCCAATTGAATTATTTATATAAGTATTGTTGATGCCGTATTCCTATTAAATTTACAAACGATTGCTTTGACAATGATGATATTAGTTCATGATACCTGTTATCAAGATCACGCGCGATGGTTATTGAAAAAGTTATCTGACAGACGACAAAAGAAATGCTTATCAGTTTCGCTCTATTTTTTTATTTTTTTTTTTTAAACAAAGCAAGTGACTTTTTCCATTGATGTTCCAGATATTGCGGCTACGTTGAAATGTTCCACCCGGCTGTCTATTCGGTGTTCCATCATTTCATTCTGCCTTCAAGTTGCACATAGTTATTACATCAAAGTGCCTGCATGGAGTGTTGCAATAATCTGCGCGGAGGCAAGCCAAGCGTCAGGTATGGAGGAGACGAGGGCTGTGGAAGTGGGGTCAGGACCTTCCGCTGCTGCCTGGATCATGAAAGAAAGGTTTGTGCCCAGAATCAAATACAGAGCATTTCTGAACAGCTTGAAACGCGAACAAAATGCAATTCTCTGATATGGTGTAATCAGACAGATTCGGACGCACGCAGGATTTCCATTTGTTCTACATGGGAATATTATACGTATGTAAAATATTGTTAGGCTTTTGGGGTTTTGTGTGCGATTGTGTGTTTCTCAATCAGGCTCTCGAATCAGTCGTTTCCTCCTTGGAAAGTCAAAGTTTTGGGAAATTTCAAATTGGATGTTACCCTAGATTCCCACTTTCCCCGAGGGTTTTGGAACCACTCCTAGTATCCGACAGGAGTCCTGCTGCAAAACTGTGCCATCTATCATTCCTGTGATTTCAGACTTTCCTATTAATTAGTGAAGATAAGAAATATGCAGAGCGAGGTACAGGCGGGCCACTGTCAGCACACAGTCTCCAATCTAGGGGAAAATACGTTCTACAGCATAGAAATACAGAAGTAGTGAGGATCCTGCCAAAAGCAACTAGCTGAACACTAGGTGATAATCTTGAACTCCCTCACGGGTTTACACACCTAGTTGTTTTACTGTGGCATGAGTTGTCAACTTGTACCATGGACCTTTGCCCATCCATCCTTTATCTCAACCGCTTTTCCATATTTGGGGCACAGGGAGCTGGAGGCAATCCCACAACTCTGGGATTGGGACGGGGGCGGGACACACCCTGGGTGGTGGCCAACCAATCACAGAGCGGGGCACAAAGACACATTCTACACCTATGGGCGATATTTTCAAACTCCAATTCACCTTCATGTTTTTCACCTTCATGTCTTCCTCTGGAGACCAGGAGGAAGCCCACCCAATGAAAACAAGCAAACTCTACACTGAAACGCCCGACTGAGCTGTGGAAACGCCTGAACTTTGGTCTCAAACAGCTCCTTCCTCCATACCGTTCCAAACTATCTTTTACAATAACTATGGTGTTCAAGGTTGATTTATTTATAAAGATGAAGACAGAAACACAACTGCAATTTACCAATGTCTACACTGATTCTGGTTATGACTAGTGAGCAAGAAAATAGCTAGGAAAAAAAAATATCGAACACACTTTGCAAGTTTTTTATGTGATGGTGGTTCTGATGGCTAAATAAAAATCATCTCACTGGTCCAGAAGAGACACCTTCCCTCTCACTAATAATACATAACGTCGCTAACCTGATTAATTCGAGGTGAAAAATCACACATTTTATTCACTTGCCCGTTTCTGTCGATCAATGAGTGGAGTGTGATGTCCGCAACACTCAAGGTCAAGGGTTCGATCCCCAGTGAAAATGTGAAGCTGTTTCAATATAAAATTTTAATGCAGTCTCATCGGTTAGCAACATCTACTGATATTAATGCTAGATTTTCTTTTTTCCCATTTTAATCAGATGAATTTCATTTGTAACATTTTGTTTTGAAAGATCAACATTTGTAATTGTTTGTTTTTTTTCTTTCAAGAATATAAATGCAAAATGTAAAATGACAACATTTTACATACAGACTCAAACTTAAATGAAGTGTGGCTGCTCTGTATAAGTACTAGAATTGTGCATAGATTATTTCGTAGAATTGCCAGTTTGTTTGTTTTTTTTTTAATTTTATTTATGACTTTCTCAGAAGTACGAGTTATATAGTAAATATTGTGTTATAGCCAAATAAGTCAGAAGTCAGACTATACAGCCCATATCAATTACAAATAGTTTGCTTAATTCACCAAACTATAGACTCTATAGATGCTGTGCTGGTTTTTGGAATCCCGAAGGTCTTGGGTTCAATTCCCAGGCAAATCATGAGGTCGCTCGTTGTTATATTTGACTCTTGTACAATCACTTAGAATTGTACACTGTAGAAAATGCAACGTTATATTTTGTATCATTAAAACAAATTGCTAAGTGCACATTTATGCGAACCGAAGGAATGGTAACAAGGGCATTTATTTGATGAAACCCATTACATATGATGATCGAGAACAAAGTGAATTGAGGCGTAGATCACCTGAAAGCAGGGTGGATAGACTTCTGTGTCGCATCTGTGGTCAGACTTCCAGCAATAGCTCTGATGACCTCAAGCTTGAAAGTATCGATCTGCGAGTGAAGTCTCAGCTGAGTGATTGGATCTCCAAAGCCAAGCAGACTTTTTTTCTGCCTGGTACTGTCGCAGAAGCCCAGAGATTCATCTCACTCAAGCCACGTCATTCTGATTGCATCCATCACACAGTTCTACACCCTTTCCCCTTGAACAGAAAGTTAATTGTGAATGTAAAATATTAAGTTCAATCTAATACGAACATTAATTCAACAAAGCCTGCCACCATCTTTGCTCTCTGCTTTCTTTTAAATGATTTATGTGAAATAAGTGAATTTCTGTCAGGAGGATCTCGTTGGAATCTCTAGACGACAAGATGAAATGAAGATATTTGCTTGCGTCTTCACTTCACAGATTTCTCTCTGGAGGAAAAGAGCTTTTGCATGCTTTTTTTTTTCTTCCAACTTTCTGATCTTGTAAATACCCAGAAAATTGCGTTGATGGGTTTTCCTCCTCCCTCCAATTTGAAGGCTCATTGTATATCTCTGGCTCTGGTTTAGCATCAGCTATACAACGAGTTGCACTTCCCTCTCAAAGCTTCCGAGTGTCATTATGTTGTCAGAGCGAAGGGTCTCCATCATCACAGCGTTTTTCCTACTTCATCTTTCTCTAAAGAGGTTAAATTGCCCATAATCATAAGGATGTTAATGGTGAGCAGGCAATTCCTTAAGGCATGTACATATTGCCTTCAAATGAGTTTAGATGAGGTCTGTAATGACATCAAGCTGCCAAAGTTTTGCTGAATTGCGCCTGTTGCCTTAATAATCGCACTCTCACTCCCACTGCCTTATTCATTCACCATTAGATATTCCTTTACTGCACTATATTCAACAAATATCTAACATGCATGATTTTGATTACAAATTTTGTCAAGAGTTATATTAAGAATAATTGTTATATTGCTTTAAATAAAAGTAATTCATTTTAAAATAAAAGTTGAGTCTAATAAATCGCATTTCAAGTCTACAGGCATGTTCTATTCTTTATTTGTATTTTTTTCATGGAAACGTTCAATTTTGGAAACGTGAAAAATGTCAAAGTTTTCCAGTATTCCTTGCATTTGATGTGTATTTTAAATGTATACCCTCGACGACACCCTCAAATAAGTAACTCTCAGTCCTCCTGTAGGTAACTTCAATTCCCTGCAGATTTGAACGAATATGGCCAAAGCTGGTGACTGTTCTCCTATGAAAGTTTGCCTTAAATTAAACCATTACTCTTTAAAGCTCATGTCTTGATTCTAGTAATTATCTAGAAACAGACGCTTGCTGAAAAAGGCCACGACCGAGTTCCTTGTTGTGATGCGCCACGCTGAGTGACACCATGCATTAGCAAATCAAATGATGTTTCTCAGTAAGGGTTTCCGCAACCACAACAAAGTGATTTCATCTGCATATTTCAGCAATGCCTCATGCCATGTCGTTAATGTTACGACTAGTCTTTATCTCACACGTCTGATGTCATCCCAGCGGAATTAGCCGGAGAAAGTGCCAAAAAGTGACTCTTTCTTTGGATTTCTAAAGATGCATCCCTCTCTCATTTCCCTTAAACTCAGTAGGTAGGCCAGCGCTTGTTATGGAAAACCATGAGCTCCTGCTGTTCCAAAACTGATGAAAGCTGTGGTGCCTCACTGAGCTGATTTACGGAAAATTTCAGAATATAAATTGACATCTGCACGTGTACGTATTCTTTGAGCTGTAAAATGAAGTGAACTTCTACAGGGTGTTTGGTCTTCTCGAGTGAGAATTCTAATCTGAGAGTGTCAGTCTGCCCTACAAAGAGCCCTACAAAGCACACAGTGAAGACCTATAAGAAAAATTCAAATGAATTGAGGAAGTGGTTCATGTATGGCAACGTAGCAGACTTTTGAGCATTTTTACTTCTCTGATAAACATTCTACCCAAGTTAAAATTTTAGTGCACTCATTCAGTGAGTGCACCGTGTGAAAATGTTGTCCCACAGGGAGGGAAGATCTTGACTGAGACTCAAGTTCAAGGCCTGTTCAGGACTTTTTGTGTTTAAATGTTCTACGTGGGTTTCCTCCAGGCCTCCGGTTTCCTCCCACAGTCCAAAAACATGCCAACAATTACAGACAAAATTGCCCAGGTGATTAAGAGTGTGATTGTGCGTGTCTGTGTCTCCTGCTCTGTGATTGGTTGGCAAAGGCATGTCCCTCTTTCAGACACAGGATGCATAATTTCAAATTAAAAAAATTGTTTTGATAGTATTTGACTTGCATGAAAAACACTTCTGTTTTTATAAAGTTGTAGATTTGTACTTAATTATCCTTCTTTCAAAAGCTTTTTTCCATTGATGTTACTAACCATTGGCTGTGAGTTCCACTCTAGAAATAAGCTTTAATGTTTAACCCTCACACAACAAATTTTACATTACATTAAGTGTCCACTAAACGAGGAAAAGGAAAATGTATTGATTCACATCAACTTTGAAACTTTTAACCTGTATGTTTTAGAAACTTCCGAATAAGCGGCCATTGCTGTGCAGGATCTGAAACGAAAGAAAGACAAAAACTAACTTCAGTAATTCTCATATATCTATGTAAGACACAGACACAGGATCTCAAAACAATTTCTTCTTCAAGACTATAATCCTAAAAAATGTGTTACACCGTGGGGTTTATAAGGGGCATTGAAAATGTTTTCATTTTTCGCCCGTTTCCAATTGATGTGCGAATTATAGCAGTGTATGTCACTAGACAATATCATGGCTCAATATTCCCATAAGAGTCAGCCGTAGGATCCAAAATGCATTAGGTTTTCATTATGAGCGGAGCAGTGTAGCTCATGCTGAAGGTGCACTCTCTCTGCACCCCATTCATTCAGAATGAAGGGATGGCGGCTTCAGTTCAATGACCTCTTATCTGATGCTGTGCCTCTGTCATTGAAGCCATCAGAGTGGAAGGATTAGGCCCAGCTTATATCGATATTTTGGAGAACACACGCACGCACACATTTCCAGTCTGTGGAAAGAGAAAATAAAAGACCGAGTCTCAGAAACCCACCTTGAATCTGATGGGGGGGATCTGAGGTCAAGAAAAGTGTATGTTCCCATCATGCCACCAGACAAAGAGAAGCAGGAATGTCAACACCGAGAGGTCCGAGACTTTAAACCTAGCGGCTGCAGCTAGCGCTAATAAGCAGGCCCTTTAGCTTTAGCACACAACGGCTAAGGCTAGGAGACATATCAGTGTAGCTGTTCCGTCATATAAACGGACTAAAAGTGTTGTTGTGTGACAACTTTTGCTACATTTTGCTAACAGCTTTTGCTGCATTTGCTACATGACTACAATTTGCGACATCCGTGCTGTTTGGTAATTATTATAATTATATCAATAACAACAACAACAACAACACTAAACATTTCTCAAATGAAAAGTATTCGTATGTATATTGTATAAATAATTTGTTTATTTTTTAAATCAGTCAATTACACACACACACACACACACACACACACACACACACACACACACACACACACACACATTTTGTGCATTTTACAAAGCCCAAGACATTAGCAAAGCACTAAAGACAAAAACCTTAATTATGTATTAATTCATTATTGATTATGACAATAATTAGTCTTTATTGTGTGCACGCTTAATTCTTTTTACAAACGTTTTCCTGTTTAAATTTAACACACAAGGACCAGACCAAACAATTAATTTAAAGAAAAATGTTTCTTGCTCACAATTAACACGTAAAGCAGCTGGTGGTCTGAGTGACATCGCACATCATTACAGGAGCTGACAAAGGCAATCTTTCAAATCACGACATTGATTAAACATTTCTCTGAATAGATTTATTTATTTATTTTGGTTGTTTATTTCTTTTGGCTGTTTATTTTAGTGGCTTATTTAAGTTAGTTATTTTAGTTCATTTAAATATTCTTTACTTTGCTTATTAATTGTTATTTCGTGAATTATATAACGATATTGACAAACTGTTTATCTATATAAGCAATACATACACGTTTATTTTTTTAATCCGTTTTTACCACCAGGTTTTTCTTGCGGATCCCTCAGAATCCAAATCACAACCACAGCTACTGTAGCTTCATTATTAATGGCACTATAATTGTTTCCTCAAATGAAATAATAGCTCGATGCCGTTGACTGCAATCACATCTCTGCATGTCTCGTCAAGTGTTGCAGATTGTCAAGCTACCCACAATGCTCTCTGCCGAGCTGTTTCAGATGCTAATGAGCTGTGGGCCCGAGAGCTCTAAATTAGTCTGTGTGATTGAGACTGGCCTATTTGGAGAAGGTCTGGCTCGTCTTTGGGAATGGAGTGAGTGGAGAGGTCCTCCGCCTCTTTTGTGCGGGCTGGTATGGGCACAGATGTTTCCCGGGCCCCACTCGCCCTAATCGCCACCTCGTATGCGTGTGGACCGCACCTGCCTTTGCAGCCTCACCCCCGGATTTCTGTGCGTTACCGTTCCTTTCTTTCACTCGTTCATTTACACTTTCTCCGACAGGAAAATCTCGTTCAAATCATTGCTAAAAACCCATCTCTTTTCCATGGCACATGACCCAGCGTAAACATTTTGCTTTTATTTTTGGTTCATTTTAATCACACGTGTCAGTCCTTTTAATCTTTGTGTGCTTTTTAGTAATATGTATATTTATTTGTTAATTTTATTATGATTGGATTTGTGGATTATGCGACTGTTTTAATTTAATTTGGTCTACCTACTGTTTTTAAAAGTGCTTCTATAAATAAAGTTGACTTGACTTGACTTGACTTGACTTGAGAGACACCAACCACGTGACCTCCAAATCTTTTCTGCTCTCCAGGACGGACGATTGCTTAATCCCTGAATAGTGTGTGGAGTGGAACGCAGGGGGTGTTTTTTTAATGTTATTTACGGGGACCGAGGGAGGGAGATGAGTTGGCTTCCACTCTCCAGCTGGATAGCATTTGGAACTTAATACCCGAAGCGAATATGGCAAAACCTTAGAGTGCTGGTTTGGAGGCTGCATGGAGCGGTCCTCGAGTCCTCTGCGTGGAGGCGAGGGGGAGGAAGCGGAGCGGTGGCGCTCTATTTTATGCATCTCCCACAGTGAAGGGAAATTTTCCTCAATCAAGTGATTATGCTGTCAAACTGTGTTGGAAAATGAAGTTTGCTCTTGCGGATCCCAGGGTGTTGTCTGGTTGCAGAAAGGCCACTGATGTGTTGCTGACAGGTCATCTTCAAACATGCACATGCTTTTCCTCCGACACATGAACAAGGTGTACTACAGAACTCACGGAACACAGTGGGTGTCGCTAAATTGCAACGCTCCTGTGATTTTCAATAGCTTTGCTGTTCCATATTCTAAGACAAAGAGTTGCCAAACTGTTGTGTGTAACTACCGGTGTTGTTTAGTTCTGATATGTTTGTCTTGTGTACATTTCAAATATGAACCTAAAAAATTAAGCTCCGTCATAATCTGTGTCTGCGTTCATTTTGATTAAGTAGATAATTGCAGAATTTAAAAAAAAATAAAAACATAACGTATGTGTAGGCACGCAACTAAAAAAAAAAAGGCTAATTTAATGACAACCAACAATAATTACAGCCAAATAAGTGAAGACATACACATCAAATACACAAGATTAACATATATTTTAAATGAAATTACCTTCTCAAAACACCAAGATTGTGTTTTTGTACAATATTGTATACAAGTCTATACCAAAAAGTCTGGCCTTTTTAAATTCACACTAAATAAAAATAATTGGTTTTGTAACTATTTGTTATCTATCAATACTTTATTGTAAACCCTTAGGTAATAAATTCATTGTACTACAGATAAATAAAAAAAATAATTCTTCAAATAAAAATAATTCTTCCAATTCCCAACAACTAGAATGGGTTTTTGCACAATATTGTGTAAAATCAGTAAAAGTCTGGTGTTGTTTAAATTCACACTAACATGTTGTTTTCTTTCAACATTTATAGTTTTTGTGACATTTTAGCTTTCTACTTTTCTTAAAAAAACAATGATAACGTATTACAGAACTAGAACCATTTATCAAACTAAAAATCCTTTTTTGTTTTGTTTAAATTATTTGTGTGTTCAAAGAGTGAGAGGAAACGGTGGCTGCTTGTGAGCGAGTGAGCGAGGGAGAGAATAAAAAAAATCTTCTAAACGACAGCGTGTGCTCAATTTGTCACTGCCGATGCTGAGTTGCATGTTTAAGTCAAGGCGGCGAGGCATGTTAAATGCGTTAAACGTGTTGCCATGTTGCTTTCCAATGTGATTAATTCATCTCATTAATGTATTAAAAATCCATTTTAATTCTGATAAAAATGCAAAATCATGTCATCATATGTACACAATAGATAAATATGTGCACAAAGTAAAATTACAGATGAAATTACCAATATTAAAACCATTTCTCTCTCCGGTTGGGGTTGTTTTCCTCTGGTGCTTCACTTTCTATGTATAGTCCAAAAACATGAAGAGTAATTTTCTGGAAAAATGCCCATGAGTGTGAATGTGTGTGCTGCTCTCTGATTGGTCAGCCTCAAGTCCATCGTATGACTCCACCTCTCCGGGACCCAGAAATGGAAAAGTGGTCCAAACAAGGATCCTCGGCATAGAAATAAAATCCGCATCCAAAATGTGCATTTTAAACAGACGTTGAGTGTTTCTGATAGTAAAGACCTGCTTAAATATATATGGCCCTTTTATCACCCGATGCCCCTCTTAACGTTGCGGATTGATTACCGCGATAGGCTAATTGCCACCATCCTTCTGCACTGTAATTAACGAAAGATGCTAAACAAGTAAAGTGTATTTTAACAATAGCTTTAAATGTGCGTGCAAAACTAAAACGCATGAAATGGCTTTTCTTTGACTAGTTGTGCAGAGAACCAGTGACAGATTCGGCCTCTCGGGGATGCATTAGCATTTGCCGGAATGATAAAACTAGTAAACCGAGGCTAAGTTAATTGAATGAAAAACAATTAATCTTTCAGTTACTGAATTATTAACAGCCGTGCCGAGCCAATGAGGCGAGGAGATTAGCTGTCTGACAGGCAGGTGTTTGATAGTTGCACTCCTGAAGGGCAGATCTTTACCTTCTATTTTTAATGATGCCACTGTATGCTCGCGTTCAAGAACCGATCGCTCCTCGATCGCTTCACTCTGTCTGTCAGGCGGCTGGGAAATGATGCTGGGGGTGGAGTGATTATCCAAGTCGGCCATGTACCGCAGTCAAAGCAGCCATGGTTACCTGTTCCTCTCCCCACACAAAGCCAGTGCTGCTCTGACACGCATTCAGATGAGGCTGCTGGTGATTATCTCCATAAACACCATCTGTTGCTGCTCCTCCAGTCACTTGCTCAAATATATCATAAAATTGATCAACACATAGGTAATCCGCCGAACATGGAGCGAAATATGTCAGGCGGAGATGTCGCCCGGAATGGATTTCATGAGGAAAAACAAACGTTTGTGTTTTTTTCATATTTCGTTGTGAAATTTTATAGCAAATTTTTACATATTTTGTTTTTTTTTTTGGCATCAGAATTAACGATGAAACCATTATTGTGTTTGCTTGTGAAAATAATTTACTCTTTTTCATTTATGGGTCATTGGGAGCTGCATCCTAGCAACTTTTGGCTCAGAAACAGGACACGCCCAAGTGTTCTGGCCAACCAATCACAGAGCAGGACACAGCAACAATAATTCTGAAATAAATTTCTGTCTGTTTGTTAAGGGGTAACGCTTTCTGTTGTGCTGTAGTACCAAACGTCTGAAAAACAGCCTATAGAAGTGAGAGTGTGACACAAAAGGCTGATAACGATTTGCCTCATAATTGAGATACAATTGAGTGGAAATGATATAAACTTACAATTAACAGCTAAAAATTAATAGAGAACTGAGGGCTTTATTGACAATTGCAGGACGTAATACATATACAGTATGATACACAAGTTTGATACAAATAATTGATACATACAGAGACAGTATGGTATCAGTATAATTTCTGGATTGTGAAACTAGATGTTTTCTATTTCTATATAAGATTAAGACATATACGTACTGTACATGTAAAAAAACAAATAGACTTTAAAACGGCATAATTGATGAGATGAACCTTCAACCAGGTTCCACCATGATGCCACTGAAGCAGACCTTATATATGGCTTTTTAAACGTGAGAATCTTAAGTATCGTTTGTTGTCCTTTATCCCCTGAACTTCTGTTAAGACGGCAAAATTGCATCTTATCGACTCTTTGCTGTTATGCTAAATAAAAACGGAGTGCTCCATCTCATTCTCCAATTAATAGATGCTAGTAATTATCCAACCAATACCTTTCTATCAGCATGTCCCATATCCATCACTAAGTTAAAAATAAATTGAAATCAATACCCCACCGGTGGCCTGGGACAGTGTCATTGCTTTCAATGCTAGAACTCTAGGCTGAATAACCATTATTGATCTCTTCTAGGAATATTCTGTTTTTTATCTCATCTAGCCCACGAGATAAGTGTTCCTCTCCCCTCCGCCAATGGAAACAGTGTCAGATGGCGACAAACTGCTGTGTGTTTGGTCTTATCTGACCCGCTTGGATAATAAATGCAAAGATTGCAGAGTGATGGAGCAGGGGAAGACAAAAGTGGACTTGCTCTGATAACACCTCACAAAGTTGAGATTTATGTTTGGCACAACAAGCACACAAGAGCGTGGCAAACAAAAGCAAACCCCGCTCTGACCAATCTCCGTCTGGACGGTTGAGGCGAATATGTTTTTATGTGGCTGTGTCTTCAGGACAGGTCTATTAATTCCAGAAGTTGGTGAGCTGACTGCAAATAACGTCATGGAAACAAGTCATGCCTGTGGAGAGAGTTTAAATTGTGGCCTTCTGACTACTTTTTCTCTAAATTAAGAACTCAATAGTGTTGTCTTTTGTTAAAAGGCACAGATTGTACAAACCATATAGTAATTAATTAATTAATAAAACACTGCTTTAAGACATGTCACACAGAAAAACACAATAAACCACAATGTCTGTTTCTGCCTGACAAATCATAGTGCGTGTGTGCAGACAAAAACATAGTGCATGTTGTCATCGCTTTTGCTTTTAAATTGATAAAAACAATGATAAAAATGAAAATAAATAATACAAAAATATCACCTGTATATATACTGTATATAAGTTCATACAGTAATATATGATTATTTATTTACATATATATATATATATATATATATATATATATATATATATATATATATATATATATATATATATATTCATTGGGGTTTTTTATAGACAGTTTATTACTTGTAATGTACATAAAATGTGTATGTTGGTTTTATTAATTTTATCAATTGCATCCCCCCAACGCTAATTTAATTTTGAGAATCAGAATTCAAAGTGTTTGGTTTTTTTGGTCCTTTTGAAGTTGTCGTGCTTGTGTTCAGAGCGTCCTCAGCTCTCTCAGCATCACACAGAGTCAAACTTAGAGTTGGAGGACATTTTGGCCTTCTGTTCTCACGGGCAACAAATCCATCAACGCCCACTCTGGGCATGTGAGACAAAGCGTACTGCAAACTTTGTGACCTGCCTTTGGAAATGAAGCTCCGTTTGCTGTAATGACTCTAATGACAATTTGCTTATCCTCATCGGAGGCCTTGCCATCAGTCCCTGGAGAGGGGTAACATCTGGCGGAGCTTTTGCCCAAGCCACAGTCCCTCAATGAGGGCCAGTCACAGCTGGGTGGGAGGGGAAGATAGTGTCATGTTCAAGAACGACCAGTGCTTCACATCCCGTTTTTTTTTTTAAATCAGGCTCTGGGGTAAGAAGCTCACAGATGGAGATCAATGTCAATGCTGCAAACTTCTGACAAACGAGTCATTTTCATATCTTCACTTTCTCACTCCTAATGAGACCGAAGATCCCATCTGCAGTGCTCATAGATCCCTCTTTACTCAATTGTCATTCTCATTATTCTGATAAAATTGTTTGTTTTAAGTCTTTTTCTTTCTATATTTGTTTTGCATTATTATTATTATTATTATTATTATTATTATTATTTTATTATTATTTTTTTTTTTTTTACAAAACTTCTATTTCAAAAAATGTTTTGACTTGAATATTGGTTTTACTTTCATTGACAATTATGCTTTGTGTTTATTAAATCTTTGTTTTGTTTTGCAAAATACTTTTTTTTATAATTATATTATTAGAAATCAAACACTACAGATACTAAAAAACCTTACTAAAAACCTATTACAGGTACTTGTTTTCTATTTTAACAGTCTTTTTTTAATTCACACACGATTCTGCATGTAATAAACTGACAGTTTTGATCTCCAAAGTAAAAAAATGCGTTAATCATATAATAATGGTTTTCATGTAGTTTCATTGTTGGACCAATAGAGGTCAGTGTTCCTGAGATTTCCATGTCTTTTTATGATAATGGAATAAGACCTATGACACTTAAAATGAAGTAAACATTTTTTATATTTCTATAAAACGTAACTGTATGTTGCAGTGACACCAACACATTTTTAAATTGTCTGAATCTTTCAAAGTATTGTCATTTTTTTTTTAATTGTCACATTGGAAAAAAAACCTATTGTGAGCTACAGTTTAGCAACATTTGTTTTGTATAAACCTTTATTAATTTTTTGTAATTCGTTTTTGCTGGAATCATGACACATTACTACATTTCTGTTTTTTTTTAAAGTGTAAAAAAAAATGATAATAATAACATAAAAATAACATTTTTACACCATACTTTATAATAGTTGAATACCATGTACTTGGTATAAACTTTGCAGAGATAGTATATTTATAAGTTATATAAATTGGAAACATTTAAGTATATGAATTGGACGTATATAAGTTCACCAATCTGTTCATCTCTACATATATTCATTTTGCCCGTTGAAATGTTGCAAAATGTGCTTTTGCACATGTGGACTGTGACTGAAACTACTTATATTTACATATTTAAAGGGGAAGTAGCTAGTGTTTTGACAGAATATGCTGTGAAGTGACTGAGAAAGGCCTCTGTGTTCCATATCACAACACTAGTAATGCTGTGACGTCACGATGAGACTTATGCTCTCAATGAGCACCAAGTTTGCTGCTGAATGTTGAAAGTGAGCGAGTTTGTTATTTTGGCCACTAGGGACAATATAGAAATTGTGCTCAGCATTTAACCATCCAGTGAGTTGTATACACACAGTGAAGGGAAAATACAGTTCAGTACAGCGAGTTCAGTTCCATACCACCAGACCACAACGGTCACAGTTGGTGGGATTTGCTGAGGAATATTGTTGGTGATGTCTTGGAAAGTTTCTTTTTCTAGCCCCTATTTGGAACCTGACCACAATATTGTACTATCTAATCGATATTCCTGTGATACAATGGCAATAAATGCATTCTATTCTGTTCTATTCTAGTCAGACCTGAAGATCCTGTTGTATGCAGAACCCTTTGGGTAGAGGATCAGATATGTTGTGGTGTCTATGGATGCATCCAATTTATCTGGACTTTATATAGAGAGCACACTCTAAAGTTGTATGTGGCAACTATTTGAGTCTTGCATTGTGTTATGGGTTGCAATGAAAGTAGTATTCCTACTCTGTTTGGTGCAAAGAGAAAGATGAGATAATGATGAGATATAGAAACTATTTAAATATAACGCATGATACAAGAATAAGAACACAAGAACAATGCAATTGACAAAATATACATAGTGCAAAGGCAAATATAAATAACCGAAAGTGGTGTAGTGCACAGGTTAGAAAGTGTCGGTGGGTTTTATTTATTAAAGTGTTTAAATTGCCTTTGGAGTGTTGAGAGCGTGGATAGCTCTGAGGAAAAAAGCTCTCCCTGAGTCTGCTGGTCCGGGTTTTGCGAGCTCTATAGCGCCGTCCAGAGGACAGCATGCTAAATAAGTAGTTAGTGTCCATGATGATGGCCTTTGCTCTGCGGAGGAAGCGAGAGCAGGCGATGTTGAGTCGAGAGCATCCCGTGGATCCAAGCAGTTTGAGACTCGGATGAGATTAGCTTCCCCCAACCCACAGTCTGGTTTTGGAACTCTGTCTGTGGTCCAATGTTGGAGTGGTCACATATGTATCACTAGGCACTACCCTTGCATTGAATGCCACACGCCCAACACTCTGTGATAAAAGCTGGCAGAAGATTGTGAGAACTTGGGCCAGGATGTTGACAGTCCAAGTCCAGCGAGAAAAAGCGATGCACTGACCTGGGTGGTATTTGGTACCAATTGGTTCAGGTGCCAGAGCAAGGAGAAACTGAGTTGGCATCATTTGTGTGGACCGGTCTAATTTCAGCCAGTATTGATTATTCCGTTGTTTGTAGTGTCACGAGAGTATGGAACTTGCTATCTCCGTGAAGATGTGAGATGACCGAAAAAGATCAAAAGGAGGACTTTGTACTGATACACTTGACCCTCTAAAGCAGGGGTGTCCAAACTTTTTGATTCGCGGGCCACATTGGGTTCTAACATTTGACAAAGGGGCCGGACCGGGCTCGGGGGAAAAAAAAACACATTTTAGGATATACACATTGTTGTATATAGTTTAGTATTTAACATTAAATAGTGTTTATTCCTATTTAAAAACGCATAAAAAAAAACAGATAATACTAAAATGGAAATAAAGCGATTTAGCATTTTAACTGCTTTTTAAAATGTGTTCATAAATAAAGCAATAAAAACCTTCATAATGGAACATTGAAAAAAAAATATGATTTTGATTTAATTTTTTACAAGCTCGGGTGGGCACGGTGAAACAAACCGTATTCGTTTGAGATCACATGGTGTGTTCACGTGCTGAACCGCTCCGAGAGCGTTTGAAAGAGTTAAACGAGGCAAAATTTGCGGTGATTGGATGAAATTGCAAGGTCGCGAATCCTGAAGGGGCTGAGTACTGGCTGCGGGCCGGATTACATTCATTTTATGACCCAAGTCGCGGGCCGGTCAAAATTTGATTAAGGGCCGCATTTGGCCCCCGGGCCGGACTTTGGACACGCCTGCTCTAAAGCAAAGCAAAATAAGAATAAGAACTTACAAATAAGATGTAAAAGTATTTGTTTTTAGGTGTATTGCTGGAAACCAATTTTGTGGATTGAGCATTGCAGTTAGCGTTTTACATCGAACCCTGTGTCATTCAGTGTCCAGATTGGTCACACAGTTTTCTTCTGTACTTTAAAGTGGCTGTGGAATCCATACGTTATATCAGCGGAGGACACCACCTCACCACCTCTTTGTCTGATGCGCAGAAAAAAGCTGGTCCACTGGGCGTTCCCCTAGTGTCAGTACACGACAGAACATGGAGTAGAATGACAGATAGAGAACTGATGTTTCCTGAAATGGATCAAACTTGCTCCACGCAGATTTCATTCAGCTCTCCCACGAGCAGCTCCGTGCCAGATTCAAAAACAAATCATTCAGAACAGTGAAGGGATCAGTTCATCATCTCTTATCCACAACTGAATTACTGAGCGACTGCAGTAAACCGCTTTCTTAATGAAGTGTGGCTACATCATAAAAACAACCACTCTGTGTAACTCTGCTCGTGGATTTCATTACTTTTAATCTTGACTTTTCAGTAAAATGTCATTCATAAATTCTTTCATCCATCTTTTTTTTTTAATTATTATACTGTTCAAATGACTAAATTATTATGGGAATGGAGACATTTATTAGATTAGATTATTTATTATTATTCTATGTTGAAGCCAGGCCCAAATTAGTAAATTATAAAGGGTTAGACTTGTGGATTTTTTTGGAAAATTGCATATCAGTACTCGCCGATACGAATAACGAGTACTTAATGAAAACATAATTTAAATGTAGAGGTAAAAGCTTCAGTCATATAATTAAAAAAAAAAAAAAAAAAAACATAGGACTAGTTTGGAATTAAGAATGTTTATTTAAAATGACAAGCATTTTGTACTCAACATAATACAGAATAAATAATTATAGAAAATTTAAACAGTGACAGTGCAACTCAAGTTTATTTTTTCACTTTGCTGTAAACTGTCGCTTTGGACAGCACAAGGGAATTTAATAAACATATTTGCTATTTAATGTACAATATTTGAATAAACTACCAACATGCTTCTCTCTTCTTACAAGAGTTTGCGGCAGCACAAGTTGTGTTTTGAAGCTTACTCAGTGTCGTGTTGGGATTTTAGGTACTTGATTAAATTACTTGCGTTAAACGCGATAGCTTTTGAGCTTCTGGACAGTTTCGCTAAACACAACTTGGTGTCCATCGTTTTGTCCTTCATTCACTTTAAGTACAGTATGCTTTGCCTTCTTCCGCACGCTCAGAGCTGTAGTGATGTGTCGTTCACAAACGAGCCGCTCTAAGAGCCGATGCTTTGTAGCGAAGGACAAGAACCGACTCCCATAGGAGGAGATAGGAGAGCCCGAGTGCCCATCTCTACTGTAGGGGCACTGAGGGCGGGGAACTCGTGTGCCTCTGATTAATCCTTTACACGCCGCTCAAATATAGACATTTATCAGCAGTATCGGAGGACTTTTAACAAGTTCGAGTACTTTAGAAAATGTGTTCTGATACTGATCTGAAAATTGAGGCTGATACCGGTATCGGTGTCTGTGCAACCCTAGTTATTTCAGAGCAAAATTTACTCCTGTTTCTTTTAAGCCAAATTGTGAAGATGTATACAGTAATCCGTCGTTTATTGTGGTAGATTCGTTCCAAGCCCGACCGCGATAGGTGAATTTCCGCGAAGTGGAGGAACAACATTTACATAATTATTTAACACTTTTTCAGACTTTTAAAACACTTTTTTCAAGTAGTATTCTTTATTAAAGTAATGTTAACAAACATCTCCCCGCCGCAGCGGTTCGGCGGCGGTTCGTTTCTGCGAGCATCCTCCGCCGAAATACAGTAGGAAAAAAATGAATACGCGAATATACGTAACAAAAAAACAGAAATCTGCGATACATTGAATCCGCGATAGTCGAACCGCGAAGTAGCGAGGGATTACTGTAATAGAAAAGTTTGCAAGAAAAGACGAAAAAGTACAAAACTTGATCCCCTGAGAATGGTGGTCCATTGTCAAACTTTAAATATAGTGACCTCATGCTGTTATATTTCTTTGTGCTTGTCCCTCCAGCCACTGCTACATGGTCAAGTTCCCCAGGAAGTCGCTTGTTTGGCCAAACTTATTTCCAGTGAATCATACGTGTTTACATGTGCGTTTCGGTCGGTCTCACAGTAATGGCACATATAAGTACTTTGTGTACACGAGAGCAGGGTCTTTCTGTGTCTTGAGCTTGTCAGACATTTAAAAGGCAGGCAGAAGGTGGGGACCTCTTCAGATCCAGTCTGCTATTAGAGGGCTTGTGATCTGCTCGTGTTTACCCACACTTACAAGGCCCACATTGGCGTACGCGGCACCGCACTCAGCCAGGCCCCTTTGAAGTGATGTTGATCCTTCAGAGCAGCCTTAGTAAATTGCGGGCCCTCTTTCTCTCCGTTTCTTTCTTTTTCTCTCTATGTGCCTCGGAGATAGAGAGACGCATATGTAGAGCTTGCGCTGTGATCTATAGACTCTCCACATCTCCCTCTGATCTGAAACAAATAATGAACGAAAGGCAAGAGCCGGATCGGCTCCTGCCAGAGCAATTTCACCCGCATTCAGTGCCTATCAGTGCCTCCAGAATGAGCAAAAAAGGAGAGGAACTCATTATAAAACCCCACAGTGAATGCACGCACTTGGTGTACAAGAGGCTTTCAAACTACTTCAAACTAAGCACCCTATGTTCCCTGAACATTTTCTTCATTACGTCAGACAAATGACATTCGCTTTTCTGATCCAGGAGTAGAGCTCTTTACCCAAGTTGGCTTAAATAATGATATGTTTTCAGTATTGTACGCTAACACCTTGGAATTAGCATAATTGAATGGTTGAAATGCTACAGAAAACAGCAGGCTGAATAGTAAACTGAGTTGTATGTGGGGAAAAAAAACTCCCAAAGATTGAAGTGCATTATAGGCAGTTTGTTCATGTCAGACACATTGTCTCTGCAAGATTGTCATTTTCAATTCACTGCAAGTTTTGTATAGCCTTTTGATGGTTTATGAAAATAAAATTAATACTTCAAATGCATAGATAATTAATTTGTTTGGCTATTTATTTTTACATGAAAGGTGAAAAAAATAATCAAACATTTTCTTAAATTGCAGACATTTTTAATATTGTCTTATTTTTTTAATAAAGATTATTTTAAAATTGTTCCGCTGTTTTAATTGTTTTTCCGTCTATTATAAATATTTTTTTTTTGTGCGCAGAATCGGTGACAAATTGTTTCAATGAAAAAAAATAGAAACTTGTATCGAAAATGTATTTAAGATTTACTCCAGGAATGTGGGGATATAGTGGGAATTTTGAATAATATAAATATGCATTCTCTATAGTTGGATACGTGTGTGTGTGTGTACGCTTGTGCCAGATTTGACACCAATTTGCCTTTTAACACCTGTCTGTTTGGACACAAGTTTTCATGGCATGGGTAAAATAAGGTACTGGAAACAGTCCTTTCAGATTTTGCTCCATGTTGACATGATCACATCACGCAGAAAAACAGCACATACATGATGCAAATCTCCTGTACCACTCATCAGACCAGGCATGTTTTTATTTCCCAATATCCTAATGTCCAATTTTAATGAGCATTGCTTACTGTATCCTAGGCTTCCTGTTCTTGGCTGACAGGAGTGGCACCCAGTGTGGTCTTCTGCTGCTGTAGCTCATCCATCTCAGGGATAAACGTATAGGACAGGGGTGGCCAACCCGTGGCTCTTGAGCCTCATGCGGCTCTTTAACTAGTTTCACGTGACATGAGGTCAATATACACACGATGTTAACTGTTGAAAAATAACTAATATTATCATGTTGGTGTGGTTAATGTCATTAAATCTGGCCGAGCAGAGGTCCGTGTGTGTGTGCATGCATACAAGATTAAGGAATTGTATGATGTTTATGTGTGCCCGTGTATATGATGTGGCTCTTTGTGGCTCTAACACAGAAAAAAAGTGTCTCTTAGTGTCTGACTGGTTGGCCACCCCTGGTATAAGACATATAGGATATGTTATGTTTTTTTGGACCATTTCCTTAAACCATAGAGATCACCAACAACCAATCCATGTTCAAGGTAACTTACCACGCCCCCATTTTGATGGCTGGTTTGATTTGCAACAGATTGTCGGGACCAGGTCTTCATGAGTTACTGCCCTGTAATTGGCTGATTAAACATCTGCGTTAACGAGCAGTTGGACAGGTTCACCTATTAAAGTGACCGGTGAGCGAATGAATGGGAATTTTTATGTTTTTAGTGTTTGTACGAATGTGGATATGACTGTTGTGTGTATATATGTCTTTATACATGCTTGTATAGAGTATGTGTCTGAAAAACTGAATTAGTTATGTCTAACTCAAGTATGCAAATAACGCCATATGGAGTTCAAAAAACTTCTCTGTGTAATGTTTTGCTGTTGTAAAGATAAGAAAGAGCTTTTTACATAGCAGCTATATAGGTGTGTGAGCAGATTTCATTTCTTTTCTCCATCTAGTCGTATGCGCTGGTCTGAATCCAAGCAAATGACACTACAAGAGGCTTTGTCTGGGTGGTGAAGTCTGTCTCTGTGTGGACGTCGAGTGATTTGATACAAATGCTCTCGTGCTGAAAGAAAGACTGTAGATTCAGGCTTGGAAGAGAGTGAAGAGTGAAGGTTTGGCTCTGTCAGTTGATTTGGTCAATGCTTTCATCCGCCTTGCACAGGCCGTCAGAGAACTGACAGGCCATAGCCAAAGTGGACTGCTGATCAACCATCGATGGATCCCAAACTACAAAACATTTGACAACAGTCTTGAATTATTCAGATATAAAGTTTAGTGTCAATAGTTCTACCCATTAAGTTACCTTTTTAAATTAATTGGCTTTAAACTAATTTAAATTATTTGGTTTTGATTTACTTAGTCAGCTTTCAACTGTGGGTTAAAGGAAATACTGATTCAGATATTTGTTTCTGATCTATTCTCCCCAATTACTTCTCTGTTAAAAAGTAGCCCTGTTGCCTCATAGCAAGAACGATTGTTTGAGACTCAAGTTTAAGCACATGTTTCTCCAGGTCTGAAAAAGTCTGAAAAAGTGCCTGTTGGTGTGATCGAGAGTGTGAATGTGTGTGTCTGTGTCCTGCTGTATGGCTACAAATCCAGGGTGTGTGTCCTGCCTTCAGACCTAGAGGAAAATTATAAGGACCCTGATAAGGAAAAGTTGTTAAATTAATGGGTGAATGAACTGCAGTAAAATAAGACTCAGACTCTGCAAATTCTGGGACATCTAGGCTATTCTTCAAGTTCAGTAATTTACTTTCTTTTTTTTAATTTTTTACTCTCCATGGGTTGAATTAACAATTAAATTGTTTTCTTTGATCATTAAAAGACAGTTGACGCCTCAGTACATACCAGAAGTCACATACAAGTGGCTGACTTACTAACAAGAATCCATTCAATCAATCCAATGTTTTAACCACAATTCAATTTCCAGAGCATAGTTTGTTACGATAAAAAAGCAAGTAATAATGCTCTTTTATCTGTGTGCAAAATCTGCCTACATCAGAACATGTTTGTGCCGTTGTTTGTGCCATTTTGCAGCAGTGTTGTGTTGTCGCGCTGTGAAGAAGTACTGAAGGTCAGAGCGACCGAGTTTGCTGGTCTTTGTTGTTCAGTCTGGCAGTCAGTGAACCAAACCACTGGCCACCGAGGTCAACCACAGCATTGACTCCTGCTGTCATAGAAAAACGCCAAAGTAAAAGCACATGCCTCTCCTCAATTTGTTTCCAAGGCTTAGGTTTTCTGTCTGCGTGCATTTTGTCATTTATACATTTGAAAATGTATAATGGGACTCGCTGTGATGTGGCTTGCTTTATTGTTCCTCTGCAGGGTCCTTGCAGAAGTGAAGCCGTCCAATTTAAACTACAAATTAAAAGTCATCGGTTTGTAGTTTTCAGTGGTGCGAACTGGTAATGTTTTAGCACAACAGCCTGCCGTATATCTGGCAGATAATGACCTCTGATGCGATCCAGATGTGCGTGTGTGCTCTTTAAATCACATGCAGGTTGACTTTAATAAGAAGTATTGCCAGATTTAGACTGTCAAAGCAATTAACGCCTCCATCATTGTAGCATTTTCAAGATGCTAATGTGATTTTGGGCCTACAGTTCTGGATACTTGCCGTATCTTGTGCGATGGGCAGCTGGTGGATTAATGCTCATTTAGTACCAGGGGTTTACGGAGGGCTCATGAAACAACATTTAGATGGTTTTAACCTTTTATAGTGTCTCAGACTCTCACACTTTATTCTTTATCATCTTTTAATTGATAATGGGTGACTGGTATATCGCTTGCAATCTTCCAAAATTGCCCAAAAAGTTTCAACATTACTGATTGGATGTCAATAAAAACTTTAGTGCAAAGTAAATTATTATTAAATTATTATTATTATTATTATTATTAATATTATATATTGTCAGCCAATTCCAGATACTTTAACACAACTGCGCTTTGAAACTGTGAAAAGTGCCTATTCTATTTTTATATTTCCATAAACCATCTGGTATTTAAAACACCATATTATGGGTTTGATTCCCATTAATAAAACGATTCAGTCTCTCTGCAGTAGAGCAGAAATATGAGAGAAAACCAGCTGATTACTGCAGTAAAACTGATTCAGATGACGTGAGTCTCACCAGCGACATTGTGAAGGGAAAAAACCTCACGTCCTTCACTTGTTCTAGACAATAATTGACTAGACACTTTCAATAATTATGGTTTTTATTTTACATGTTACGTTATGTCATGGTATGTTCTGCATTGCAACTTGTAATACAAAATTTGGGGGTTTTAGAGCTAAAATGAACACAGTGAATTTAATCATAATGAAGTAGATTGATGTTGAGTTGAACTGGATTCCAAAAAGTTACTGGATGACTTGTCTTTGTCTATAAATAGTGTGTTTAATGTCTGCGCTTAATGGGCTTTTTTAAACTATTGAAAATTAAATTTTGTTGTGAAATTACTTGCCTGGCAATTTATGGCATCATATTTTGTATGATCAATATTATGTTGGTTATCTGGTTATCACTGCATGCAATTGATGAAAATAGAAAGAGTGAAATACGTTTAGTTAAATCAAATACAGATAAAATATTGCTCCCCTTATATTTTATCAAACTTTTTTTTTATTTTAAAAATATCTAAATATCGTCTCGTCTCGTTCTCAAGAGCCTAATGTATCATCTCGTTTCGTCTCGTGGGAAAAGTGTCTCGTCCCACCCCTAATATCTACTACATACTTATTTATTTAGCTAAACAGATTTTTAGTTCATTTACATAAATGTGTATGTTCATTGAGGAGATTTAGAAAATGTCGTTCGTCTTCACCTTTGAAAAAAGTACCAACCATCTGGATCAGAATAATCTCTTTTAAGACCATCATTTGTCTTAATAAAACTATTGACTTTGTAATGGCTTATTTTTACCCGGCCCCATTAGCTCGGATAGCCAAGACTTTAAATATTAAAAAGGCTTTACAAGATTTGATGAGATGTTTAGCAAGCAGTCAGAGCAACCAGCGCTTCTTGATCTCCTGCTGTAAATGTAAAACGGCTTATCTTTCAATGCGAGGAAAAAATGCTGTTTCAAGCAATATCTGGATTCTTACATTGGACTCAAGTGTAAATGATTTAACACGGCAGATGGATTTAACCTCCTCGAGGTCAGTCTGTGTATTAACAGACAGTGTCCAGGGGTTTTGCCTTATGCTGATATTGACTGTCATATATGGCACGGAATGTAAATGTGTGATTAATGGCGTGTGTGCTAGCATGTTTGCGCTGTGATCTCAGACCTGTGCTGTTGTTTTGTATTTCAAACGCACACAAATGTCCGGGATAACTCATGTGACTTGTCCAGCTGGTAAAAATTGGAAACATTTACTTTTTTCAAGGCCTTAAAGGGTCAAAAGAGCCCCTAATAATTCCCTCTCATGTATCTTTTGCCGTTTTTTTTTTCTTCATAGTTTGTAACAAACCACCTTTGTTGGACGGGGCCTCAGCAGAAGCATGGCTGCAGGGACAGCAGTGAGCTTTGACTTTCATGGCCCTGTCAGACTTTAAATGGCTTCTGCTTTATTTCACCCTCTGACCCTTGGCTCCCAGACACGGCCATGCAGGAAAAACACAGAGATATGTGATACATAAAGTCTCTGGTGAAACTCCAGAGCTGTGAGAGGGAACATCTGAAATGCGGATTTTGCAGGAATAAAAGAGGGTTTTGTTCTGGGACAAACACAGTGGGTCAGACCGGTTTAGTCACAATGCTCGTGTTCCATGAGCTGGTTTGAAGCCAGTTTATTAAAATTGTATTTCAACTTGATAGCATTTGGTATCAATGCCGAATATTTTTCTACTTTTTTATGCTAAAATTAAACCCCTGTGGTCAGGGTTTCTTTGTTATGGAAAACAATTTGACTCTATGGGGTCTTTTTTTATTTTTGCTTGACTAATTACGAATAAAGAATCAACTGCATTGTTTAATTAATAATGAATGAGTACACATGGAACACAAATGTAGTCACGTTAGTGAAAACTAACGTATTCGTCTGCTCTGGTGTGTGCTACATTATTTAATTTAGACTTGAGATTTACTTAATTCAATATATTTTCCAGATTTCCCCCCCAATAAGTATTTTAAATTATAAACACAGTGTGATTTAAAAATTACAGTTGATATGTGTAGTTTTAATTAATATATAATATAAAATTGAGTCAAAAATAAGCAACGTAGAAAAATCCTATGTTTATTATTTCTGAATGACAATGTAAGTTTAGGCTTAAATTGTAATTTTAACATGTATCTTTATAATACATGTCTTATTGCATTATGAATAAGTAAATAAAATAAATAAAGTTTAAATTCTTGAACAAACATTTCTTGAACTTTTCTTTTATATATTTTATGGAGTATGCATTTCAAATTTAACAAATTATATTATATACAATTAAAGTCTTATATTTGTGTAAAACTGCATGAATGTGTCTGTTCATCCTAGTTCTATGTTTTTTTTTTTTGGTTATTTTTTTATTTTTTCTTCTTACGTTGATGAAAGCCTATTGATTAACTTGGCAACACGTCTCCTGGCCAATCAGTGCAAAGGCCCTATAGCTTAACAGTGTTCATAGAGATGATAAAGAGGGGGCCCTCCATATTATGTAGAGCCCGGGTCATGTGGTCCTTGACCTTGAAACTTCGCCCCCTACCAATCGCATTGGCTGAGAAACTGACTGAAACAAATGCTGGAAAGCTCTGTGTTGGAGTCTGAGGCTTTCGGGTTCAGGGGTCAGCACTAATGCACAGTTGTATTAATGATTGACCTTCAGAAAAAAAAGGGGGGAATGAAAAGGCTTGGGGAGCAGTGAAGGGGGCGGGGAAGAAAAGGGAAGAGCGTGAAGCCAGGGAGCTGTTTGAGAGAGATAACAGAGATGGCCGTGAAAATGCATCCATCACCCGGCGGCTAAGCCCATCCGCTCTTTGTGCATCAGCGTGGCCGTGTTGACGGAGAGTAGCTGGGAAGGCAATTTGTTGGGGGTGGGGAGCCAGAGAGAGTGCGGATGAGGGTTGCCCTGGGCTGGCCAGAAGGACGCTGCATTGCTTATTCAACAGGGGGAAGATCTTTGGGAAGATAGAGGCCCACCAATCTCCTCGATGAGACTCAGTCGAGCAGCAGGACTAGCACTGGAGATATCTAATTTACTGAGCCGAACAGGCGGTTACAGGGCTAGATGACAGACGGCTTAGGTGAGATGTGTGTGTAGGCGAGGAGGGGGTATTGGAAGTGTGTGTGTGGCGGGGATCTTCACTTATACAGGATCAAAGAGGCAAGGGCCTGTCGCATATGTTGCATATTTGCTGTGGAAAATTGAAAGAGACAGCTGACTCTGTGAAGTTATTAATGTTATTTATCTTTGGGGTTTTTTTTAGTTGTTGTTGGTTCTTTTGCCTGTACGGGAAAAAAAAAACAGCTTGCAAATGTTACTTTGCAGGTAAAGTAGCTTTTTTAAAAAAAAAAAAAAAACTAGGTCAACCATCATATTGACGTTAAGTCGTTTTTAGACTTTTCTACTATTTTTGCGTGTGGACGGCGAGCTTGGTACAAAGAAAGAAAGTAGGACTAGATCTTGCCGACTTGTTAGCTTGTAGGAGTCCACCAAGTACACACATGCAAACACACACACACAACAAAAAGTGTCATTTTACGTAAGTGAATTACTTTGTCAATATGGCCACCAGGTGCTGAAATTGTGCTCTACGTTCAACCATCCAGTAAAGTTACACACACCAACCCGGAGCAGTGGGCAGCCTAAGGTCTTGCCACCCAAGGTTTTCTTGAGATGGTGCACATTTTTGAGATCTTTTACTAGTGACTTGATTTTCTAGTATCAACTTTTTCACTTTAGTAAATGTTATTATTTGTTTTAAATCAACATTTCTTCCACCCATTTACTTTCAATAGACCCAATTTTTCCATTTCTGAGTCACAGGAATCTAGAGCTAATCCCAGTAATGCATAACCAATAATGCGTTAAAACAAATACACTTTTATGAAAAAATCGTTTAAGTCTGTCTTTAATGGTAGGGATAATGCTAGTCATAGTTTGATCATTGTTTAGCAATTCGTATATGAAAAAATAAATGTGTTATGTTATTTTTGGAAGATTTGTTACACAAATAATTTGAGTGGCAAATGTGGTCCAGTGGTACAAAGTTGGATCTGCCACTCAGGGGTTGCAGGTTTGAATTCCGGTCTAGTGGTTTCTACAACTGAGTGACCTTGATTACTGACTTTCTACAAAAAAGTGGTTTTTACAACCTTGAGTGACCTTGATTACTGACCCCACAGAAAACTTTTTTGATATGGTCCCTAGTGGGCAAATTGACAAACACACTCACTTTTACACACTTATAAGTCCTATGTATGCATTGTCTAAATACCTTTCCGGTTTACCTTCCGAGAAACGAGTGCAATACAACTAGAAGTTTTATTGACTTTCGTTTTTGTGGTAATGGCGAAAAAGTATTTTGCTCTGCCTTTGGAAACTCTTTCAAAACCTCTGCTGTGGCTTCACCCTTCAGTGCATCCATTTCGCCCATAAACGAACATCTTTGCTGGGGATTGACTTGGCTTGAGGGGGGTAAGTGGGCATCTTTTCCATCTTCCCACTTATATTGGAAGCGACGAGGTGACACAATCGACCGTAATGTGGACCCTTTAACTTTTCTCCTCCCCCCAGGCTTTTAATTTCACCAGTCCATCAATGCACCTCCTGTCTGTTTTCCACATGCGTAGAGTATGGACACTTTACTATATGTATTATTCATGCTCTGCCACAAAAGGTGCTCATTAAACTTTACATGGCACAGAAAGAAGACAGGGCAGTATTATCGGTGTATCTCTCGCTAAGAAATGTCAGATTTCACACACTGATATGGCAGCATGTGACTATTGAATGGCTTTGATAACGTATCCCTTGTCTGCTCGGCACTTGCTAACAAAAGCTGTGACGTGGCTTTAGTGATGTGCATACTTCATGTAAATGCTAAAAATTTAACACCGTACTGTGAGCATACTAAAATAGGAAGCCATTTATCAAAAAGAACAAATTATACTTGACTTCACAGTCAAAAAGGCAGGCTTGACACCGCAAGCTAGACAAAATAAAAAAATCCTGGGACGTTATGCTAATCGCTAAAGCTAACATTTCGGAGCTAATGTTTTAGCATCTGTAGCATTTTGTGTAGCAAGTCTAGCCGCCGCTATGAGTGCCCGTCCATCAACCCGAGACCCTTGTGTGCTTTGGCTGTAGATATCTTAACGTCCATCAGATCAAATATTCATGACTGGCCCAACATATCAATCAGAACAAAACGGTCTATAAATCTCTATATAAAATGACTGTGGATCGAACTGCCTAGTCTTTTGATTCCCACCCTAGCCTGTTGAGAAACGGCCCTGTGGGTAAATCATACATGTTTTCAGCTCGGAAGAATGGTTCATATATTAATAATGTAATATTTAACCCCTCTGCACAAAGATATGAAGGGTTGGCTGGCAAGAGAACGCTGGGGAGAACCGACAGAGGCTGAGAAGACTTGGAAAAACACACGTACACAAGAGGAAGTAATCTGTCATTTTGGAAAGAGCCACATTCGCCTTCTCTACCCAGAGATCCCTTTCTGCTCATAAATACATCATTACAGCGGCACAGATGAGTTCTGTTTTCATCAGCTGTCAGAAATGACCTGGTTTCTGCATCACTGTTTGACCCAAATCCCGCTGTCACATATGCTAAACAGGCCTTACATAATCACTGTCCGCGTTCAAGCAGCTGAAAATAGCACTACCGATAATGAAAGAAGACGGGGAAATAGAAAAGCTCACAAAAAAATGATATTTATAATACGCTCTAAATATCAAATGATGAGTGAACAGAAGACATGTACCTCCAGACTAGGTGTTTTGCTGTTTAGTTGAGCTAAATGCATAATAATTGTGTCAAATATTTGAGGCATTGAATTGTTATTAGATTTGGATGTTATTGAATTCTTGACTGTTCCATTTTTTTTCCCAACAATGTAATTGTATTAAAATAGTGGCTGATGCATTTTTATATTATTACATGTTCTCAGTTTTCCAGTTTCATTTTGGTAATGTTTTAATGTCTGGACATTACTTTACCCAAATGTTCAGTCATTTGGCAGACACTTTAATCCAAAGTGGCTTACACGTATAATTTTTACATATTAAAACATTTTCCATTACATTTTTGGGAGAGTTGTTATATTGCACCATGATATTTGTTTTAATAATACAAAATAGCAATGTTGTTATTTAAAAAATAATCAGGGTGCAATTATTATAAGACTTTTATAAGACTTTTTATACCAACCATAGCTTTTTGCTTTAGCTATAAAATATGATATTTTCTCATGGCTCAAACTGTATTCAGTGTTTCATTTACAGTTTACACTCAAGGTAATACAGCAGTTTGATTTCTATGGTAGAATTAGCCAGTAAAGGCAGACTTGTACGTTGTTTGCGACGTGACGGTATAGTTTAATTTGAGCACAACATATATGTTGTTTTGAATGTAGCTTTTACACAGCATTTGTGTGGCACACTTCTACTGATGCCAACCTTAAAGCTGCCCACTGCTCCGGGTAAATGCCGAACATGTTTTTAATACGGCCCCTAGTGGCCACATTGACAAACTAACTCACTTTCTTTTGTCTTTCTTTTCTAAATTCCCCTACAATGGCTGGATGCGAATGTTAATTTGTGTATTGTCGGTCTTGCCTGCGATTTAGCGACTCCACTCAGTATCGGTTTAGGCCTAGAGATGCTCGGACGAACCTCAGCTCCCAGCCACACAGAAATGGATGATCTGGGATTTAAGTGTTTTTTTTTTTTTTTTTTAAATTAAGGTCTTTCTGCATCATGATCCAGAGTGTGTTTAATTATACATACTCTACACTCTTTTTCTACTTTTCCTTCGGCTTTTTCCATTCTCTGTTTAAATATTCTGCAAATCTCAGCTCAAAGTTGCTGACATCATTTCGAAGTGGAATGACTTGCAAAAGTCGGTTTCACGAGCGCATCAAGCAGACCTGGACTGGAGCAAGAGGAAAATAACAGCATTGTGCTGAGGAACGTGGATGTGTTAGATAGCATTATCTAATTAGCTGAAACTAATTATTACAAATACAAGCCAGACGCCGTCCCTAGGCTAAGTAGCCCTAAGCGCCTATAGCTCGTTCCTCTCGCGTTTGGTTCCATCACCTCGTAATGTTGGAGTTCTCGCCCCTCCTCCTCCTCCTCTTCTCGTCTGGGTGCATAAACACTGCCTGCAGTCAGAATATTCTCTGATCAAAGGGACAAATCTATCCAGGAGCAATCAGGTTGCTGAGCTAGCCTGGGCTGCTGACAACTCGCAAGCTCTTTGATCAGAAATACATCATCTTCAGTGGGTTGGTTGGCTTTGTCTGGGGCCAGGAAATAGGGGAAGTGATAGCTCCCACTTGGTTCTCTCCCTTTCTTGCTGCTGCTCTTGTCAGCCAAGATGAAAGCTACCCCAATTACAAGTGAAAATACCCTTCTCTCCACCCCCCGTAAAAGCTGCTGTTTTAGCTACTCGGGAGGCCGCGGCGACGCTGTGTTATCACTGATATCGCCATAAAGTGGATATATAAAATGCAGAGATGAAAATTGCCTTGTGCCTTGCCTGAAATTGCTTGTGTTCTGCAGCGTTATTGTTTGCCAGAAAGCATTTACAGGAAATGTGGAACTTGTCTGAATGCTATTCTTTTTTTTTTCCCATCAAGATGTGTGTGTGTGTGTGTGTGTGTGTACAGAAGAATTTTGTTCTAACAGATTTATACATGTACATACATTTGTGATATATATCTGGAAACACACACTCACACACACACACGTTGCATAAATTGTGGGTGTGTCTGTGCATACTGTGTTTGTACATACAGTTTGTACACAAATGCACACTGAAAATAACAATAATAAGAAGAAATATTACTATAAATTGAAAATATAACTAAAACTTCTAATAACAATAACAAGATAAAAATAATATAAACAACAACAATAATAATAATATTTATTACAATAATAATAATAATAATATTTATAATAATAATAATAATAATAATAATAATAATACTACTAATAATAATAATAATAAATAATTATTATATTAGAAAAAATATATAATATTTGTATGTTCATTTTTGCATTACTATTAATACTTCTATACATAGTTAGATTTTATATATATTTGTAAATACATATAAACATACAAAAAATATAAATATAAAACTTCGCATTTTTCAGAGTTGGTAAAACAGTAGTTCATCTTTTTTATTTACTGCTGTAAAGGCGCTTAAAGCATGAACAGTGGCACGTGGCGATCTGGATGGCAATCCTGATGGGATAAAAACGTTTCATTTGGATTTTCACACTGAGAACTCGATGACTGTACTGCCTACTTAACTACGCTGCTTTATAGCTCAAACATAGTTACATTAGTCATCACACATGTAAGAGCCATGTATCGACTCTGTTTTATGTGATGTCATGTGATTGTGTAACTCGGGCGTGTCACTCATTATGCATTTTAAAAGCACCTGTGGAGTGTTATGGGACGTGAGAATGAGCTTAAGAGCATATACTGACAATAAAGACCCAAGTGATATAATAGTATAATAATCTTAAGTGAATCATAAAAGCAAAGTAAATGTTACAATATATGAACAGTATGATTTACAAGAATGCACCCATTTTATATAATTTAAATATATTGGATATTCAATCACACACAGACACAATGAAACACCTGTGTGTGCGTGTGTGTGTGTGTGTGTGTGTGTGTGTGTGTATGTGTTTTACCTTTTACAGGTAAAATATTCACTGAGTTATACATGAGTTATACATATATGAGTTATACATTCACTATTTAAATAAATACCGTATATAACTGCATACCTAAATAAATAAACAAACCAATTAAAAGTTAATGAAGATTTTATACACAATAAGTCTGTACTATTCACTATATACTGGTGTACTATTCATGTAAAATCCACTTTGCAGAGTATCAAGATGGCTTATAAAGCCAACAGAAACTACACACACTCACAAATCAAACAAATTCCATAAATAATTTAAAGAAGTCAATTTGGGTTTATGATTGTTTAATTATGGTATAATTACATAATATGAGGGTTTTTTTCTTTTTGTGGCTTACATAAGTTTAGCTTACATAAACGTCTGCGATCCACTTCTCTTTTACAATACCATCTTGTCTTAAAGAGTATAACCAGGCTTGATACAGTATCAAAACTACAGCCTTTGTTTCTCAAGCATATTTTAGTATCTTTGTAAAACGATTCACCTTGTCAGTCATCACCCAACTCCAGCAATTACATTCCCGTCAAGTGTCACCGGGCTGCACCCTGTGGGCAGAGCTCTGTGGAGCAGTCAGCCTTTTAGACGCTCCAAATGGTTGTTTAGTGCACAGAAGGCTTACAGCATGGAAGAGTGAGCAAGAAACCTGATTTAAGTGTGACTAGAAGCCCTGGCAGGTCAGGGCGTGCGCGTGTGTGTGCGTGTGTGTGTGTGTGCTTAGATTAAGGAGATGTTCTTTACTTCAAATGCAGATTGGCAGCCTGGAAATTACATCCAATTTAAAGTAGACATTCTCTCCACTGGCAGAGATGTTGTATTTTGGATGTTTCTGCGTTAAGTTTATTGCTCATTTATTTAATTTGATGTTATTAATAATTATTGTTCTAGTCTAGATCAAAGAAAGTGAGCAAACGTTTTGATTTGAGAGCCACAAGGGGTTCTACCAGAAAATATAGATATCTTGGGATACGGAGGAAATATATGTTTTAATTCCAAATGAAACAAAATATCTGACTTTGGAGGAAAAAAAAAATAGTAAAAAATAGTAAAAAAAACAAAAACAAAAAAAAAAACAGGGCTTAGTTTGCCCATTCCTGGTCTGGATCAGCCTTTTTGTGCTTGTGTGTGTTTCTGTCTTTGGTTTCACTGCACAGTCCTAAAACTTGTGTTCGGAAGAAATGAAATTGAAAAAGTGTACATGAGCGTGAATGAGAGTGTGAATGTGTGTGTGTGCGTCCCGCTCTGTGATGGTTTGGCCACTAAAAAAAGTAAGAGTCCATTCTTCAGGCCCAAGGTAGCTGGGATTGGACAAAACAAAGTTCTGAAAATGGATCGATGTTTGTTATTGTTTTTACCACAATCTTTTAAAAAATATATTGTAATCTGAAAAGTGTCTCATCTCTCATTGAATGTACTTGACAAGAGTTTTTTTTGTCACCTGCCTTGTGAAAATTGTAAAACTGATGACTGTGAATGGTTTTATAGGATTAGGTCATTGAAATCCTTAAGCCATAAAGAGAATGAGCACCAGTAATAGTGATGCTCGGCTGAGCAAGCTCCGCTAATAAGAGTCTAGCTGGTGTCATTTAAAGCTTCCTTTTTTCCTTCCTTCGTTCTTTCCTTTTTCATTCCTTCCTGGATTCCTAATTTTCTTCCGCTTCCTTGCTCTTTCCGTTTTGTTTTTTTTTTTCTCTAAAATAATGTATTTTATTTACTTTTTTTATTTTATTTTATTTATATCCTTCTGTCCTTTTTTATTTCTTCCTTCCACTTCCTTCCTTCCCCCCACTCATTTCTTTCTTTTCCTTTATCTTCCTTCGTTTTTTTTCTTCCGAATTTATTTTTTATTTACTTCCATCCATCCTTCCAAAGGTTTTTACTTTATTTATTTTCTTTAATATGACCTTCCTTTCTTCCTTTTACAAAAGCATTCCTACATATTCTTTCAGTGTTATGTATTTTCTTTCTTTCTTTTGCTTTCTTTCTTCCTACTCACAAAAATATAACAATTTGCTATGCCCATCCATTCACAATCACTACTCCAAACATGTAACAATATCTTTCATGTAACAATACAGTTCAAATTTGAATTCCACATGCTAACTTTGACCGTGTTCTGCTCCGTTCCCTTTCTCATTTATGCTGATTTGCTATTCATATGTATCTGGAGTATTATCGCAGTGACTGGATGTGAAATTTTCATTTTAGTTCCACTAAAGAACGGTTTACATTTGAAAAGAACTTCTCCCAAGAACATTGTCCCACTAAAGCATTCCCAGTGATGCTTTCTGATCCTGTGCCATCTGGCTTCTTTGCATTCAGTTGGTAATGCTGGTCATACCATCATTGTAATGCTCATGGTTTAATATTGCATCACAGGTGTTGCTTAGTGTTAAAAGCATCAGAGGAAAGATTGAATCTGGGTCACTTTCCGGCACTTGCACAGGGCTACACTTCTAGGTCTGTGGAACGTCAGGAATGTTGTCAAGTATTAATGAAGAGAACGTCCCTGCAGGCCTGGTGTTTGTCAGACGAAATTACATACATTCAAACGGAACGGTGGGATTTAATCTTTCAAATACCTCCTGGACATATGGAAAACAACTTACACGAGCAGTCTGAGCATATCTCTATGATGGAAAGTAGAACTAGCTGAGCAGGAAAAGAGATTATTTTAATATAAATGAGAACATTGTTGAAGCAGACCGCTGTTCATTGATTAGCTGCGTTCCGAGTTTGACTGCACAATGAATTTCAAACATCTGAAGCGGGCGGCTTTGTGATGCCACGGATGTGAGGTCGTGAAAAAGTTGACAGAGACAAAACCTCTGGGCTGAAATTTAGTTTATTGTCTGCCTCCTCGTCGCAGGAGAAAACTCTATTCACTGACCTGATAACACATCCTGTTGTATTCTTGTCAGCAGATGCATTTGCATGCGCAGACGCTCCGGCATAACCAAACATCCGTAATGCCAGTGTGAAAACACATCCTCTAAGCCCTCATTTACATTTCACATCTATGTCTTTGGCAGACACTTTTATCCACAGCGACTTTCATTGAATTCAATGTATACATTCAATCGGCTCACGCGTCCTCTGAAAACCAAACCCACGACCTTGGCTTCACGTCGTCTTCTATAGATTGTGTGTTCCTCTAAACATCTTTGGCTGGCGTGCTTGTCCCCATGCTGAGGGTTTGTAGAAACGCTGTGGATAACTAATTTTCAGTCAGTTAACAGCCATTGATGATACACAAACCCCGCATGTGCCAGGTCACAGCGTGCACCAGCCGATCAGAGGCAGGATTTACTCCGCCATGGGAAAACACTGGAAGAGAATCTGTTTTATTTTCCCCTGCCTCGCGTCTTACCAATGTTTAAATAAGCCTGCAGATTACTTAAGGGCCTTTAAATGCAAATTAGGCAAAGCAAAGCCAAGATTGAAAACCTCTTTTGCCCCACAGATTATATGCAGCCTAAACACGATTTTAGCTATAGGCACCCCAATAAGCCTCGGGCCAGGGGGGTTCTGGAACACGAGGCCTGAAAAGATAGATCCATTTGTTGTGCTTGGACTAGCAGTAGCTATGATAACAATAAGAAGGAGGTGTGAGGAGGAATACACGCCTGCCAAGACGTTTCGATGCTTTTGTCGTCAGCTCTTCAGTTGGTCTTTGCATCTTTTTTTTCAACATTTCCTCTAGCTCAACAAGAAAACGCTGTCCGCAATGCCAACATCACCGGTTTGATTTCCAGAGAAAGAATGTACTTGTGCAAATCCTCTGGATATGAAAGCTAATGCCAACTGCGTGTAGATGTAAATATCAATGGCCAAATAGTTGTTAACTTTATAAGATTTTATCCAAATTAATTTACAAATTGAGAAGCATTAGAAACAAAAGTAGAGATTAACCAAGAGTACACGCTTTACACAAGATTATAGATTACGAAATACAACTACACACAAGATAGTCAAAGAACACAATTGTTTACACTTGTCAAAGCCCTGGACATTTTTACGCGTCATGAAGATAATTGGTAACAAGACCACGTTCATGTTCTTAATTGCAGAGGAACTACTAAGATGCATGTATTCTCTTTATTGTAGATGAAGTGGGAGAAAATATGTCTCTAACTGAGAGTTGATGTAGGATAATGTAAAACTACTATTAGTCCAGAAGGTCAAAGCTTTGAACTTTAAGGAGACAAACAGCTCCCATAGCAGTTTTATCTAAGAATTTCAGCTCATCTTATCAGTGGAATAACTCTGTTTGCAGACAACATATATTGAAAGAGTCCCTTTATGATGCATCATTAGATCGTCTTCCACTAGCAGACGCCGTTTCTGCTTTGAAATTCCAGCTGTGATGAGTTTCCAAGGCCTTCGAATGGTGCAGTTTAATTTAGACTGGAAACCATTTCTTGGCTTGGGCATCTGAGGTATTCCGTTTGACTGACACTACTTCATGACTAAATGGTTATAAAAGGCTGCACTGGTCCTAGTCCTGTGCCAAGGGAGACCACAACACTGCTGACTCAAAGAGCTCGATGTCTTAAGGAAGTGCTCAGCGTCCGCACACCTGCTCCCAGTTACATGAAGACAGATTGCGACCATAATAACCAACACCATGTTCCCTGTGGATTACGTCATAATTGTTTCACCGTGACTCGAGCTTTTTCCATCTCCAAGATGGCCAGACATGAAGTACTCTAGTCATTCTGGACAGTGACTTCGGTGTGTTTCAGGTTCAGGTCAGGGACCTCCGGAAGAAGATGGATCTTGGCAGTGTAGCGATTTGCCTCCAGCAGCTGTACACGGTGTGTCAAGTTCACTGCCACCATCATGTCTCCGCTGCCTGATGGGCTGGGACTGCGAGACACTGGGAGATGTCACATGGCTCTCAGGCCGTGCTCCGGGAGTTGGCCGTTTGCTGTGACAGCTAGCATGTGCTCTCTGTCATGTCTGTCCCTTTTAGAGAGGCGAGAGAGACAAGAAAAGTGTTTTCCATGAATATCAATAGTTCCTTTCTTCGTGGACTCTTTCGGAGCTCCGGCAACAGCTTGCGATTTAACGGAAAAAAAGAAAAGTTACAATCAATGACTTTAAACCGCTCATTTTAAGTTTTGTGTGTTCATAGTGTGTGTGTGTGTGTGTGTGTGTGTGTGCAGTGTTGGGTAAGTTACTTTAAAAAAGTAACTAATTACTTGTTACTTTACCATTTTGTAATTAAATTACTTTTCTAATTACTGTGTCTGAAAAGTAACGTCATTACCTAATGAGTAACTTAACCAATTACTTTTTAAAATTCCTATAAACCTTCAAAAAACAAATTATTAAAAAATATAACAGTAAACATGAAATAGTCAAGCTTTTTAGTTTTCTAAATCATCTTTATTACATTCCATAAAATATGCTATAATAAATATAAAAAAGTTCTCCATAGTAAAAGTTACCTTCTTTTAGGTAAGAAACTAAATTTCAGGAAAAACAAAGTATATTCTGCGACAATTAATGCGACTAAAAGACTCGATTCTGCAAGACGCAGCGTCTTTTCCACAAAGATCCCTGCAATCGTACGTTAAGCTTCAGAGTTCAGACACGTTCAGATTCTTTCTGCTGTTGTTAAATCAAGTGAAATCAAGTTCAGACGCTCAGCTGGAATATTGCGGCGTTCATCATCATCTTCGTCGTCTGTGTTTAGCAGCGCTGTGTTTAGCAGATACTCGCGCTATTGATTCAGTGTTTTCTCCGCAGAAAGTATCTCACAAATGACTGTAATGTTCATATATTCTGTACTTGTGGGGTCTTTGACTAGGGCCCTACAACTTTGAAAATCTTTTTGAGGGTCAAAATGTAATTCTAAAGCTGCAGTTATAACTGAGTTTTTGTTAAGGTTAGAGTAAAGGGTGTGGGGAAGTGGAATATTTTGATGCTTCCGGTCACAGAAAGGAGAAATAGAATGTGTTGTTTAGAATGTAAGTCAATAATGGGGCCCCACTATGATATAAACACGTGTGTGTGTGTGTGTGTGTGTGTGTGTCTTTGTGGACATTAATGACCTTTACTTGTTAAATGTTTTATTTTATGAAACAGAGACAAGCTTTAAATGTATTTTATTTCGTGTTCATTAGCAGTTCAATTGTCATTTTAGTGCAAAGCCAGTAAGGTATCTTTATTAGATCAGCATAATTTGATTAGTTTGGTGTTAAATCTGTTCAATTAGATCATTGTGTGTAAAAGTAGGATTAACTGCGGTACTGAAAGGAATTTTCTTTTCTCATTTATTTCCTACACCACATTCTTAAAATCAACACAAGACTTTCTTTTACTGCTCCACAAAAAATGGGCTTAAGAGCTGGCCGGCAATGTGTTAACTAGTCGTGTACAATAGTGTTTCAAAATTAAAAGAACTTGAAAGGAGGCAAATGGAGGGCACAATGACGGAAGCTACATTTTGTCCGGTGGAAATGGATGTAAATAACTTCTTTATACATTTTATATATGGTTCGTGTTGTTTGTGATCAAGCCTCTGCTGTCTGAATACAAACTAGTTTCTACGTGATGGTGTGTTTTTGGGTTCAGTGAGCTAATCTAAACTTCAAATTCACTCTTTTAAAGTGAAATCTCTGTAGCATATATAACTTGCTAAGAAAAATGTGCAGTTCAGAATCTCACAGCAGTTTATTCTCTTTCAAATTTCGTGACTTGTACTGGCTGTTAGAAGGTCCCAAAGGCTAACTCGCTGATCGAACTTTAAAAAAAAGCCAGAAAAGCTTCTCAAAGTTCTGCTTGCCTATGCCCTACATAACATCCAAATATAATCCTAATTTACCCATCTGCACAAAAATCTGGGCAAACTCATCTAGCTTTTCGCATGCATAATGTGAATTGGCATCACATGTTTTAGAATGCTTTGATATGGCCATTCCATGGATGATTCCCCATCTTAAAGTTAGACATATTAGAAGAAGAAGACGAAGAAGAAGAATACAATAGGGAAATAAGAAGTGAATCTTCTGGTGAATCTAGAAGCCATCCAAGAACATAGTGCCATATTTACCGACATTAATATGGCACTCACTTTCAAATCCAAACTTCTGAAGCCACTGTAACTTATGGCATGTTTGACCTATAAGTCCTAAATAAAGAATTTGGATCTAGTGCGTACTTTGCCAGTGTACCCATAATTTGGCCTTAAGGTTTCCAGTTTCCACAGTTTGTTAAATTATCCTGACACGTACAATCATTCTGACAAAGAGAAGACACAGCCGGTGCATCTCACAAAACCTGATTTGCCTTAAGATGTACAGTCATTTGGTTTAAGAAACAGTAGATGGATGGTTGGATTGTTTGATGTACAGCAATAGACTAGTTCTGTGTATGTCATTGTTACACTAAGTTGGGAAAACGAGTTGTGTGAGTTAGGCAGTCAATTGTTTGTCACCGCTGTGTAAACCTGAGCGTCTTCTCAACCAAGCAGAACAAACGAAGTCGGTCATTACAGTAAGAATCACTTCTCTCAGAAACTCTCCCAGTGTCTCTTTAGGCAGAGCTCTCTGTGGAACAAACTGTCAAGATATATTAGGGTTTACCATGTCTTCTTCCTAGTAAAAATCAGCTGACTGCCAGACAGTCCGCTTCCTTGATTTAGTCCATGCTCTGGCATAACCTCTTAGTTAATGTCGAGGACAGACCTAGTTTTCACAGTGGCTTAGTAAATGTGTCAAGCAAGATTTCCAAAATAACGATTGTTGTCTCAAAGAAGCAACCAAACCCTTCTCCAGATCACTTCCTTATGTGTTCGCAAGAGCGCTAATGAAATCTGCAGAGAGAAGTGGAAGTTGTCTGCCCCGGATAATCTAACGTGAGAGGGCACAGCGAGTCGTGATGCATTAAGCCTCAGTAGGCCGATATATATCTGCTCCCAATTTTTCCTTGTACCATTATCCATAGACAAAAAGCAGCTAGAGTGAATTAATGAGTGGAAGATTTATTTGTTTGCTGTATGGACTGTAAAACAGTAAGAGCTGTGTTAGCCTGTGCAGGCCTCCCACCCCTAGGGTACAATCAAAATCTGGCAGTAAATCAATAGAGCTGGAAGAGGTTTTTATAACCAGAGTTTAACACCATGCTCTAAGTGCTCCAGGTGACAGGTCATTTGTTCATTAGCCGGACTTATCGCAATAAACAGTGGCAACCCTACTCATGTGATGGAGAAAAAGTGGCAAAGGATGTGAAAAAACGGAAAATTTGGAATCCTTCGCTAATTATTGACCCGCGTCTGTTATACGGTGGGATATGCTTTGTATTGAAGTAGGTTGGGGTTGAAGTGTTGACCTGAACTTGTTTCCGAAGTTTAGGTTCCCACTTATTCACTCACTCATATAAAGTGATTCGAGGAAGTTTGTCAATACGGCCACGAGGGTCCACAGCGCGACCCCATTGTGCTCTGCATTTAACTATCCAGCTCACACACAGTGACGTGAACACACACAAACCCAGAGCAGTGGGCAGCCTGAAGCCGTGGCGCCCGGGGGGAATGTGGGATGTCAGTGTCTTGCCCAAAGACACTTAGTTATAAATCCCACTGGACCGGGATTCTAACCTGCAACGCTTGGGTGGTTGGTCCAACTTCGACTGTGGTCCAATGATAGACCACAACCACCATGTATTTACGATGTATACGCCTTTTCTCATTTGCAAAGCTGATTGTAACAATTTATCTTTGTTCAAAACAGGCATAACTTTTTCTGATTGCAAGTGGGTTTTAACTGTTGAGTCAAATTGGAACAAAGTTGTGATTTTATTGTAAAATTGAAATTTTTATTGCTTCTTAAACTTCCTGGACTGGATGGTGGTGTACTTTATTATTAACTATTGAGGTCTACAGTGAAACAAGATACAGTAGTGACAATCAACTGGTAAGTCAACCACGCAGCTTTTTACTATTAGTTTGCGTAGATTCACAAGTTATGCTATAAATTTCTTTAATTTTTCACTTTATAAGTGTGAGGCATGATTAGTTCATTTTTACTTGTGGTTTTCATTTCAGAAATGCAATTATCAAACTGTATCTTAGAATATCTACCAGCAAATTAAACCAAGAGCTTTTAAAACAAAAAAAAATGTTTTTTTTTTTTAAAACAAAGTCTCATTTGTGTCTAGTAAGTTTGGCACATTATCATGTGGGGATTAAAAAGCTTCACTGACTTTAGATTCAAACTTTAAAAGATTTCTCTTGTACGTATGTGTCATTTTAAACGCATGTTTATATAAGATGACTGTCTGGAAACATTTCATTGCACACAACACCGAACGTGAACATAATAGTCATTAGTCACGTATAAGAAGTATTTCTCTCCATCTGAGCAAAACAGGACCCTATGAACGAGCATCAAGCACACGCTTTTTTTTCAATCTTAATCTTTTGTGAGAATATTCACATCTGAGAACAAGGCATGAGAGTAAAACAGGCCATGTAGTTCAGGCCCATGATGACACAGACAAAAAAAAACATTCTTTTTGGTCTTTCCACAGAGACTTGTCAGTATCTTAGAGAAGGAAACTTTGAGTCTCAAGTCATGTACAGCTTTAGCTTGCACTTTTGATGGACAAAATGTTTCATTTCCGAACTCACTTCAGTCATTTGGGTTCTTCTGTGCCTGTGCTTCACAAAAGGGTGCGATAAAAGGCTTGACTCAATTATTTCACTGAGGCTAGGATTTGGTGATGGTCTGCGGACCATCACTGGGTTTTATAAGGATGATAAAAGCCTGATACTTGGCGAAGCTGAATTTTACAAAGGTCACTCTTAATGGATGTATTTCCACAGATTTGAGAGAGCGCATTGCAACATTTATGAGATTCGTCTTTGATGCAGGCTCCATGTTTGGGTACATGGGAAAAAAAGAAATTCTGTAGATGAGAAGATTCCTCTGCTCCACATCACCGTTTGTGACATATCACCGTCTAAAAAAGACACTATTTCAGCTCTCATTTGCAGTCACCATCATCATCCTCCTCATCTTTTTTTTTTTTTGCCTGTGAAGAATTCCTCTGAGCCTCAAAGGCGGAGGAAAATATATTACAGTTTATGAGTCTCTCTAATGTACTCCAACTTTAGGAGAAATTCTCATTGTCTCTCCAGGGCACTGTAATTTGTCACAACTGTCAAGACAATAAGACGGCACAGAGAGAATAGATTTCTGTTTAAGTTCTCCCTTCAATAATGCAATAGGTTTTCAAGACTGTGATTTTTCTGAACCCCCCTCTGACTGCCCAGAGAAGAACAAACAGTTGGCATGTGGAATAACACGTATAGAACCTTCAGAGAGATGCATTATTTTTATCGAGATATCTTTAGAGAGATATCGTATATGAGTGGGTCGTTCACTTTTTGACTTGAATTGAGCTGAAAGTTTAAACTGACCCTGCATTAACTCTTTCTTTACTTAATTTAACTTAACAATGTAATTTACTTACATTGTGTGTGTTCATGTCTGTACTCTCAAAACAATTGTGTTTGATCAGTTTATATGCAATCAATGGGAAAGTTTCACGATGTGATATTGTAGACTAAATAGAACTAAATTAATGGGCTTTTGAAAATGACCATATTGATATTGTGCTCTGCATTTAACCAACTCCCTACCACCACAACTGCCTCAAACAGCCATGTTCCTAAAACAAATGAAGAGATGGGTCTGCAATATTGGAGGACGCTATTATGAAATATTATTATACACAGATTGACGTTTTGGAAAAAAAAGACAATGTCTATCTACTGACATAACTGATCATAACATCACTGTATTAATTATTAACTAATCAAATATTGTAACAGAAACTGCTTTACATAACACCTGTTTCAAATTGCATTTTTTGACTTTTTTTTTTAGCAAATTGTATCGTTATGGAAAATGCACCCCCACTCTTCGCTAACAGCACCTTGTTGTAAAATAATTACACCGAACCGCTTTTCAATTACGCCGTTAAGGTTTCTAATTGCACCTCATGACCGTATGATGACATTAAACGGGCATTGGGAATTGCCTTAAAATAATGGATGCATAAATGGCTGGGTAAATAATGAAACCAACGCGGTAGACTGCCTTGAGATTAGCGTCCACATTTGTTTACACCTCACATTCCAGTGCTCAGCTACTCATCATCGCTGTGATTAAGAAAGCAGTCATGTGCAGCAGAACTACCTTCGCTTTACCAAACCCGTATTTATCCCTCTTATAGATTCACAAGTCCAGAGTGAATTATGCATGCTCAGCCATGATGAATTAATGAAACCTCTTTCATTAGACAATGAATTATGTATGATAAACAATTACCTCTTAATCAAAACAAACAACAAGTGGGCAGGTTAAGTGGCAAGAGATTGGCCACCAGTTAGCGTGTTCCAATCCCTGGTTGAGCGGGACCCTGCTAAACGCACATTACTCTTTACAGACAGGTGGGAATACATTTCTTCATGCTTGGATCGGTTCCGATTACTCACAGACTGCATGAGCGCGATGCTGCTGCTTTGTTTTGAACCACATTTTGCGGGGTCTAAGGTGGATGAAGAACATTTACTGTACGTAAGGGTGTTCTCGCCACAGCAAAAGCTCAAACTAAAATGAACACTGGTGCAACTCCTTTTCATTGTTTTTTATTGTGCAAGCAAATGTGCTGATACAGACTCTTTTTGTGATTATTGTGCTAAGTGTATAGCAGTAGGGTAAAGTACTTTAGTAAATGGACGTTGTTACTTAAGTATTTTGGGCAACTTTGTACTTGTATCAAAAATATAAGCAACTTTTACTCTGTACGTGACTACCTTTTTTTTCCTCCACTACATTCGAATGGACACTAACTTTCTCGTAACCTAAATTCAGTACGAGTAAAATAGAAAATATTTTAAAAATTTGGATTCTTTACAACTTTTACTGTAGTCTTCTTGGAATTGGTCACAAGTAACTTGCACAAGAGCACTTTTTACAGTAAGGTATTCATACTGTTACTTAAGTATGGTTTTTAGCTACTCCTTCCTTCTCATGGTCAGAAAGACAAGGCAGAGTTATGCGGGGTTCAGTGTCTTGCCCAAGGACACTTAGTTGCAGAACTAGCCGTAGGGGGATTTGAACCTGCAACCCGTTTGTCTAATAATTAGTAAGCTAATGAGCTAGCACCTGTTTGTCTGTATCTAACTATCTATTAGAAATGTAATGAACCAGCACATGCCTGCTTACCGGCATGTAAGTTACTATGCTTACCCATATATATATATATATATATATATATATATATATATATATATATATATATATATATATATATATATATATATATATATATATATATATATATATATATATATATATATATATATATATATATATATATATATATATATATATATATATATATAAATATATATATATATACACACTTTGTAGTCCATTTGTGTTCGCGTGACTGCGCACGTTAATTTATGCAGAGTTTTTAGTTAAATTATTCATCACTTATTCAATATGCTTGATTTCAATGTTTTTATACTGTAAAAGTTACTGTGACATCTATTGGCAACAAACAATCTCCGTATCTCTCTCTCTCTCTCTCTCTCTCTCTCTATATATATATATATATATATATATATATATATATATAGAGAGAGAGAGAGAGAGAGAGAGAGAGAGAGAGAGAGAGAGAGAGAGAGAGAGAGAGAGAGAGAGAGAGATTCTGTCAAAGTTAATGGGTTAACAAATTACGTTATATCATTGTCATCATAACATTACGCAATAAATTACACATTGTTACAGTTTGTAAAAAGTAATTTGTTGCAATATTACAGTCTCTTTTGCAGTCACCATCTTTGTACTTGTAATGTGTTACATTACTTCTGTTTTGCTTTCAAGTTACTTTCCCCAAAATAATGTCAGAAGTAGAAATTTACATTGTAAAATTACAAAATGCACCTTTATCTTGTATTTTTTACACCCAGTAGAAGGCGATGTTATGTAGCCTAATGATTGTGGCCTATCAAAACAACTGATAACAATATAGTTTATAATTGTGAAAGTGTCAAAAGTACGATGGACATTTTAAGTGTAAGCACTTTTCTGGCAATATCTGTGAATAACTTGGGTATATTCACGTTAGACACCACCGGACTATACAAACATCACTGCCATTTTATTCATTTTGAATGACATGCCAGACAATACTTTGATGCTCTGTGGCCATAAAGTGCAGAGGACGTTGTCATTGCTGTTTTCTATTCTCTTCCCAGGTCGGATGGCACCGTTCGAGGTGTATTTTTAAATTGCTAGTGCTGTTTTTTTTACGTCAATTACTTGGCATGTAGCGAGTAATATATTCTCAAAAATACAGTTAGTAATGTGTCACAGCAAAAACTAACATATTACTGTAATACATTACATTTGCAACACGTTACTCCCAACACTGTTCCTAATAAAAAATACGTAGACCTAGAAGCGGTACAACAAAACCGAAACAAGGTGAAAAAAAAAATTGCGTGCGTTTTGGTGATCTGCAAGCTGGGTGAAATGAGCCGCGTTCAGAGATTGTGAATGTGTGTCATGTCGATTCACACACACATCACTCAGACTGGCTATGGCACTGGCCTGTCTTGCTCTTATTTGTTATGTGAGTGCCCCTGTGCCGCCTTCTCCGAGTCTAATGAGCCTTTGATTGACAGCTGCTGTCTCTGAGCTCAGTGGGGCTCCGACATTCGGCTCGGCTTCTTTCCCCACCATCCAGGAGCCCCAGGAGCCCCCCGTACCCATCCACGGAATCTTAAACTCACGCACATACACAAACACTGGAATTGTGGCTCAGAATTCAGCTGCTCTGCCGGCAGTGCGCTGAATTGTAAAGCTATTGTCATTTAGTCTTCCTCTTCCAGTCGGAAAAATAATGAGGTGGCAGATCTTTCCGGAGCGCTCCCGTTTCTTATCTTCCTGATTTCTCTGTATCAGCAACTTGGTGCACTTTTTCCCCTAAGAAGGAGTGTATTAGATGAGTCTTCTGTAAAGGTTATTTTATAATAGATGAGGCTTTTGGTATTTCAGGTTTATTGTTGAAAATCGTCCAATACAAGTTAAGACTAATATGCGTTTTTTGGAAACTTTGAGCAAAACTTTTATACAGAATTCTGCCTTGTTTTTTTTTTTTTTATATTTTTTTTGTTGTTCACCCATCCTTCCAAAAATGTGGAGAATGTTTATGCTCTGCAGAAGCTGACAGAGAAAGAGAATCCATGTGTTGTTACACAACGCGAGTGTCATTTCGATAGGAGAAATGTTCAGAATTGCAAACTCAGCATTTGATGTGGCTCAAAGGCTAAACTTGATCAATTTTTAATATATTCCAAAGGAAGATCCAGAGGCCTGATGGGAAATAAACAATGGTTTCATGTGGACGAGCAGAGTCTGCTACAGGCAGGGAAGTACAAAATTGAAATAGCAGACTTTGAGAAACCTGAAACGCCAATAAAATATGACCATGAGAAATTCTCTAGCTCTGAGGTTGTAGAGTTGAATTATGAAATTCATGTTTCAAGAGACAATTTATTTCTGTTTGGAAGGGCAATATTTAGATTTCTTCAGATACTTTTGAAAATCTGGTATATATCGTTTTTTTTTTTTTTTTTTTAGCATTTAAGCAACAAAAAGCGTATTGTCTTTAAAAAAAAGGGTAGAGTTCATCCACCCATTTTCTACCCTGTACTCCATTTCTGGGTGAAGGGGAGCTTATCTCATGGCCTGAGGCGGGACACAAGAATGGTGGCAAACCAATCAGAGTGGGTTACACAGACAAACACATCGATATTCTAACTCACACCTATGATCAATTTTCTAATACCAATTCATCTGAAATGCATTGTTTTTGACTGTGGAACTGTTGAACTCACACCTCAAGCGCATTATATGTTCCAAACGCTACTATAACATGCCATTGACATTTACTTTTTTACAAAACACAAAAACATATTCCCGGTGGACTTTTTTGGTAGAAAGCAGTTTTTTGTCTCTCGTTTGGCAAAATTCTGGTCCAAATAAGCTAAGAAAACATGACTTATGCATTGACATTTCTTAGTACTTGTGGATTGGGAGAGCAATAGTAGTGTCACCTCACAGCAATTTGATCCTGTTCGAAGCCCAGGTTCATTTTTCTGTAGGGTCTCTCAAGGTCTTTCTGTGTAGAGTTTGCATGATCATCCCACAGTCCAAAAGCATGACTCTCCCACTCTGTGATTGGTTGTTCAGCAATCTAAATTTGTATTCTGCTTCCAGGCCCTTTGTTGCTGGGATTTGATTCCAGGGGCCAGTAGTGATAAAGTAGATCTGAAAATAGATGTATATTTGTCTATCATACCAATCTAAAGAGATTGGTTAGTTTGCGTCACATGCTGCAGTTGCTGCCTAGTTGACGTCATCAAAATAATTGTCGAATGAGTTTCAAAATTAGTCTGCCCGAGACGACAGCAGAATGTCTAGAACATTGCCGTTTGACAGTTTTATCTAACAGGCATTTACAAAAAGTTCCAGTGTTTTGTGTGTGGCATTCAGACATAAATACCCTGAGAAAAGTGTCCATTAACCCCTATTACGTACGTGAACAGTATCGTTTTTCTCAAGATTTATTATTATTTAAATTTTTCTTGAACATTCTTGAGATTTTAAAGCAACAGAGCACCTTTTGTTCACCTGGCGTAGTGCTTCGTCAGGCTTTGAACATTAAGCACATCTAGTTTGACAGAAAAGCCAAAGGTCAGACTTCTACACTGCAAGCTTGAAAATTAGGCTTGAGATCCTGACCTCTAGGGGTCTCGTCTACTCCATTACAACTTCCATATGTTCCGCTAAGCAAAACGTCCAGTTGCCACTTCAGCAAACCAAAAAATCTGAAAATAAAAATGTTCACTATTACTAGCATTCAGCAAAATGTATGAGGTCAAGAAAATATTGGGTGGCCAGAGGTAAAGTACAGTACAGCACATGAAAACCACACTTGAGTAAAAGTACAAATTTCTTACTCCATTACAAGCTACAAGTCATTTTTCCCAAGAAGACTTTAGTGACAGTATACTATTTTAAAAGAACTTAAGAAATGTGCTCATACTGACACATGTAGGCTCAAAAATACAAAGAAATGTTTTATTGCCTAATAAAAAAACAAAATGTAACCGCTGAATGTTTCAAAATGGCAGAACAAAATAGATGAAATAAAATAAAAAAAAACTGAAAGTGTGCCATCCATAGCATTCGGTGCCTTCAGCACCCTGCAGATGGCGATATCGCCTCGTCCACTCGAGAAATTAGCTGTAGAAAAATATGCCAACAAATGTAGTACATATGGTGTAGTACAAGTAGAAAGTGAAAGTCGATTATATTTTTTACTCCCCGACAAGTGCATAAAAAGTACAGTGCTACCCTGACTCACAAAATGTCATTGATTAGCAAAATTACCTAGCAACATTTTCTTACAGCTAAAATGAATGGAGATGAGAGACTACAGGTATAAAAAAATGCGGCTCAGCTAACGAAAGTCCCGCCTAACGAAATGACAAGGATTAATTTCGCGAGTCGATGTACCACTGTACGAAAAAAATACTTAGGTAAAGTAACAAAGTCCATTCACTGTAGTACTTTACTTCTCTGTGGGTGGCATTAGCCGAAGAAAACTTATGAGCTTTACTCTGACACCTAAACACACCAAAAGCAGACTTTCACTTCGACATTTCTACGCCGACTCTTCATGCAAATCCTAAGACCCTTATTTGAATGAAAAACAGTCATTTAAGATTTGGCACAAACCATTGCGCATGAGAATGTAAGACATTGACAAGCTGCCAGCTCCATCCAGACATGACAGAGAGCTCTAGAGCCCGAGGCTCCTCTCCTAGAAATTATGAATATAAAGTCATGCATTACAGATGCCGTGTTGAATTTATTCCTTCCCTTTAGCAGAAGTCGGAAATGTAGTTGGGACAAATCGATGAAATATAGTTTATCACTGTCAACCTAATCATTTGCTAATGGCTACTATCAATTGTCAGCCTGAAGCCTGCGCTCCATACTCCACTGCAATTAAAGCCAGCAAATATCCAATAGGGTTTAGCATCCAGTGCCACGTTCAGACATCATTATTCACCGCGTGCCGTTCTCGCCATCATATATTGTACACTATAAATGGGTGATTGTTAAATATGACTTGCACTCAGACGATTTCCAGAGTGATTTGTTTGATTTAAACGGTCTGTGTAGGACTTGATCTCCCAAGCCATTCCGACATTATTTTTGTTGACTGATAAAAAAAAAAAAATGTAAACAGGATTAAATCACTTTCTCGCGCCACCCTAGTCCAGTGTGCCAGCCTATTGGCTGAAGCTTTGAAATCCGATCCACCCCCAAAAGTGAATGGCTCAGAAACATTTGCCTGTTTTTTCTCTCATCTGCATTTGTACAGCCACATTTATTAGTCTTTTTCCGGTATAGACTGCCAAATAAATGTAAAGATTACAATATTTGACTGTTGCATGGTAATGCATTATAAAAGCAATTTCACTGTAAACAGTATGCCATCATTATACAACACACACAAAAATACAAAGGCAGATTTTGTGCTGTGTCAGCAGAAAATGATTGCTATTAGCACTCTTAACAGACAGCTGCAACGACCAATAAAAACCACACTTCCTGTCATGTGATGTGTCTTGTAGAAAAAGATAAAGAAAAGAAAGTGAGGTGCGTGTCAATATTGCCACTAGGCACTTTAATCAAAATTGCACTCCAGTGAAGTGGCACGCTCAGTAAAGTGAACACACAAACCCGGAGCAGTGGGCAGTCTTGAGCCGTGGAGTCCAAGTTCTCTCAGTTCAGCTAGACCAAGATTTGAACCCGCACATCTTGTCTCACACATCTGATCGTTTCCTGACAGTGAAGGGTTGAAAGGTTTGGAAAAGTACCATCATGTAAATGACCTTCATATCTCTGCTTAGGATATGCATTTTTCCACATGACACAGACGCTTGTCCTCCGGCGTTTGGAGCGAGGGGATATGTGTGAGGAGTGCAGGGAGCTTGTCGCTCAGAGTTTCCTTAATGTATTTATTTCCCTCCATCTCCCTGCTTCAACGTATACAACACAGCAGCTCCTGGCGTCAGGGATGCAGCTTATTTATTCATCAGGCCCTGGAGTGCTTCACCAA
>MU204241.1:2443433-2448433 GCA_017309775.1 Paedocypris sp. Pulau Singkep
TATATATATATATATATATATATATATATATATATATATATATATATATATATATATATATATATATATATATATATATATAATTATATATAATTTTGATAATTTTGTGTTTTCAGCATCCACTGTAGAAACTATTTTTGTGTTAATGAGACATACATAATATTTTATTTTTGGTTGCTATTATTAAATTCACATTTAAGACATTGGTGGTCTTTTACTTTATTTAGTGAGAATACAATTGTTTGCTGGTGTTGACTCAGCTGCAGCTTATCGGTGGTCGCTTAAGATCTGTAATAACGTGATGAAGGATAATTCGAAACGATCTGCGCTAAAACTCTGACAGCCCACTTTTAAAAGGGTCAGCGCTGTGTGACCTTTACACACCAGAGACTTCAGAAACACAACATGCCTCTCTCAGCACGAGCACGACTTCTGCGTTTTAAAGCGGAACGTCAATGAAAGGCCTTTCTGCTCGTTGTGCACACCTCACGCTTGTTTCTCATTTTCCATCACAATAGAAATCAATGCAAAAGTCATTCATATATTCATTCCCAAAATGCAGTCGCGCTGTTTCAAGCTATCTGAGAATTGCCTGACAAATGATTCCTTTTCACATTATTACTTTGACTACACCACTGCCAGTGGGATCTAGTTTTGGACACTTTCCTCTCAGTTAATAGTCTTACCTTATGATCATCAATCATGGCCGACAGATAATATTGATTGGACGCCAGATTAAATCAGAGTTATTCCACTGCTGTGGATATTACAGAGAGCTGCTATTTTATTAAAATAACTTTTTGTTTAGTACGGTAAACGCTGCACCGTGATGTACTGTGCACTTTAACTGCAGGTAGAAACATAAACCAAACAAAATTTCACAAAAATGGTGTGTTTAAGTGACTTATCTTCGCCAACCAAAATATTTTATTATTATTAAATATTACATATTTTATGTATTAATATATTTCTTAGTGCAGAGCTATGTTGTGTGCACTTTAGCGTCACGTAGAAACAAAATCAAGCATACATTTGAAGTGTCACAGAATTATGTGTTTATGCAAATGAGCTTAATGCTAGTTTATGCTATCAGTTTAGTTTATGCAAATTTGCTAAAATACCAAAATTGCTATACGATTTGTCTTAGTGACGCACTATTTACTTGATTGCAACAAAGTACATATATATTCCAGGAAAGTTTGTTTGAAATGTTTCCATATGCTATTTATGCTAATTATCTAAACTTGTTACAATTTGCTACATTGAATTTGACTAAAAACAATCCCGGTGTTGCACAATGTTGTACTTGCCTTAAACACAACTGGAAAGGTAAAACCAAATGTAGGCAAAATATTTCTTTGAAGGTGTCTTAAATCTGCTAAGATTTGCAACACATTCCTTTACTTAGTTGTTACACTGCAGAAATATAATTTATACTAAACCTAATCATGCACAATAAACCCAATAGAAAATGTTAACCAAATGTGGGAGAAAGTACATTTGAAATGGGTTTCACAAATGGATTATGCTAATTAGCTCGGCCAAGAAGCTACGTCGAATTTTACCTAGAAGTGCAGTGGTCTGTGTGTTCTAAACATATACCCAATGTAGGAAGACATGAGTTTGATATATTTCATCAAAGGTATAGTTTGAGACTTATCTACATGACGGAGCATCTGTTTAGGCATTTGAGGCTTTAGACCGTAAGCAAACACCTCATAAATACCGGAACACTGGGGAAAGAGCGTGGCCTTGCACTGGAACACAAACACACACTGAGAGAAGAGAGAGAAAAAACCCGCTTGTGAATTTTAGTCAACCTTCTAGGTTAGATGTTACTGATAAGACCTTTATATCTGTCCATCTACTGTATTTATTTATTATTTAAAGTTAATTATAGTCATTATTTAAAGTTTAAGTTATTATTATAGTGCTTATAATCGCCGATTTCAAAAATGCACATAACTATAAGCTCCCATTTTTTCGTATTTCAAAATAGAAACAATCACAAATAAACGGAAACGCGTTGTCTTTATGCAGCGGTGATCGTGTGTGTCTATATAATGTTAAACAACGGTCCGTAGGTGGACGTGCATACAGTACAAGCTTTTATTCGCTCAAAGACACAAATAAAAAATGGTTAACGCTTCATCCGCTTCATGGTTATGGTTAACTTAGCTTAGCCAAAGTTAAGACTATATATCTTTACAACTTAACGGGCTACAAAGCGGTGTCCAATGTGTCATTGCAGAAAGAGTAAAAAAAAAAAAAGCACACAGGCAAGAAGTAAAAAACAATCCAAAGAACAGACACAATCAAAACGCTTGGATGTTGCACAGGGGTTAAAAACTCCTTCGGTTTGGCGTCGGATAAATATAAAGCTTGAAACAGGCCTGAGCTTGAAACAACTGCTCTGTGCATGTATGACTGGAGCAAAGGATCTTGGGAAATGAAGTCCTAACCACTAGAATCGGCATATGTTATGTGTTATTCAAGTAAAACAATATGAAAATGATGCGAGTCACAAGTTAGGTTTGTTAAATAAAGAAAAAAAAATGTATTTTTTAGGAGAATATTAACATAATTTATCCATCCATCCATCCATAACTTTGAGTTACAACTTAAAATGATCATATCTATAAATATGATGTATTTTAAAATCACATATACTTATATACTTACTAATAATGTTATTACAATATTAATATTGCTACAAATAATAATACTAATAATTAATAATTACTTTTTCACAGTATAACTCGTTTTCTACAGATAATAAATTTGTTTGTGAATTCTAGTCGAGTCAATTGAATCAGCCTGCTTTTGCTTTGAGTTCTCGAAAAAAAGTTTGCAGTGTAATAATATAATTTCATGTCCGGAACCCCGTTTAAACTTTGCCTCTTGGCGGTAATGAGAAGTGAAGGATGGAGCCTTGTCTCCTCCTGCCAGAGCTGTTTTTGGAGCGGCTCCTCCGTGACCTAACATGCAGCTGATGAAATCTTGCCCATAAGACGGCAAGAACAAACCGCCCGCAAATATGTTCTGAGGAGACAGGTGCTGCTCAACTGTCGATGACATCACAGTCGCTCGGCTTGACTCATGCTGAAGCTTGTGGTCTTTCCTCGCGAAGAAGAACCAGTCATTGAGAGGCAGGTGAGCACCCAGAACCAGAGGATCTGACTGGGGGTTCACTTCCTGTTCGAGATATCATCTGGAGCTGTACATTTTTTTTAGAATTGACTGGATGTGACAGAAGTTTACTGCCCAGCTGAGAGGATATGAAGTAAGGCCTTTCATTACTCGCCAACAGCCCTTTAAAAACAGGTGTGTGCGTATGACAGAGTTCACCCGAGGTTACGACCCCTCCCCACAGGACCATGATGCCAATGCACATAGATGATGTGATTAATGAGTCACACGTGAGTCTCTTAACCAGAAAACATGTTGCACTACAGCAAACTCTGACTTCAGCTTCCTGTCTGACGCAGAGTTCCGTTGGTATCCTGAGCAGATGTGGCGTGGGGAAACGTCTCCACGTTGAACGTTTTAGTGAGTGTATGTCATGCCAGTGATGCACGAGGAAGAGTTTCACGGCTCCTAAGAGAAGGAATCTTAATTATTTTAGCATACAGTTTAAATATACATTATGAGTAAACGGTTAAACGTGTGTATAAATGCATCGATGGTAATGTGTATTATGTATACACCATTTGCATGCGTTAATGGTTGGATGAACGATTAATTCAAGTGTTACATGAATTTGTACTCTGCTAATACGTTTTATTTTCGCCTTGGCGGCATCATGCTTTGCTAGTTAGCATCCAGCATTTCAGCATTCAGTATTTATTTGCTCAAAATAGCTGTGGATGTAACTGTTTATTGTCATTTCCACATTGACTCCCACAATGATGGCCCCTGTTTAATTAATAAAAGTCAGCTTGAATTTCAAAATGGCCCTCACAATGATGACTCCTGTATAAATAATGTTCCTTTTAATTATAAATTGCTCCTGACAATAATGACCCAGATTTAATAATAAGTCACTTTTAATTCCAATATGTCCCTAACAACAATGACCCATGTATAAATAATAAAAGTCACTTTTTAAAAACCGTCTAATCTTGTAAATGATTTAAAATAGTATGCAGACAAGCTTAGCTCTCTGTCATCTGCTAATCTCATCCCATATAATCTAGATATGATTATACAGTGCTTGTCTGGCCATACACACTCATACTTGCTGATATATCAACATGGGGACTCACTGATAAGTCAAAGTCAAAGTCAAAGTCAGCTTTATTGTCAATTTTGCCATATGTACAGTGCATACATACAGAAAATTGAAATTTCGTTCCTCTCAGTCCCTAGATACAAACAGATACAAACAGATGACATTTCAACATAAAACTTACAAGTACTAAAAGTAAGGTTCGTGGTAATAAAGTGACGTTTGCGTTGCATTCCTATGTAACAGGTAAAGTGACTTGTGAAGAATGGCAGACGATAGTGAGCATAAGTAGGAGAATCAAGGTGAAGAATTTATTCTCCTCATTTTCGTTAACTATCAACATCAAACTTCAAAGTTATGAGGACCGGCCAAAAGTCCCCATAAGGTCTAAGGGTCTGTATTTGTGTAAGGGTAGAGTATTTTCTGTATTTGGGAGACTGTAATTGAGAGCCATTTATTACAGAACCAATACTCACACACTTGATAGGTAAAACGTCCGTGTCTTGGATTTATCAGCAGCAATTAGGGAAATGAAGGAGTGATGTTAGAATGATGCAGGAAGTTTGGATGGCTCTGCGGAGGCTGATATCATCAGAGCTATTTGCTGAGTGCTCAGCGTTACATCATCGGGCCCTTCGGCATCTCGGCTTTCAGCATAACGCTAGCCGGCTTCTACGAAGCAGTCCACCATGCGGCTACATGAGAAAAAACCCCAGTGTCCTAATATGAGTGGGTTCATGTAGAGGTGAGTTCTGAATCTCAAGCCTGGGAA
>MU204241.1:2453433-2480489 GCA_017309775.1 Paedocypris sp. Pulau Singkep
TGGCTTCTCCTGAATCCAACTCGTCCACGACGTCCAAGCACTGAATCTGACATGCCCCCATTCAGGCCACTTCAGGGCTTAAAGCTGCCCACTGCTCCGTGTGTGTGTGTGTGTGTGTGTGTGTGTGTGTGTTCACTTTACTGGATAGTTAAACGCACAGCACAATTTTGATACGCTCCCTAGTGGTTCAGTATATTCACAAACTCACTTTTTTCTTCTTCTTTACCTGCCACTTTCTTAACAGACTCTAGCCACATTTACAAACCCTGTGAATACCTAAAAAAAAAAGCGATTGCACACAGGAATAGCAACGTTGAGGGCTGAGAAGGTCAGAGGTGGGTGGTGTTCTTCTGTTCAAGCTGCAAAGGATGTGCCAGAGCTCTGTAAGTAAATGACAGCTGAGAGGTAGCGCACAGAAATAAAGTCCTGACCTGACAGTGCAGCCTGAGAACCAATTCTTGGACAGATTAAAAACACGGTGCTTTGTGGGGTGCAGGGGGGCACCAGAAAAACACTAGAAGGATCGCTTGTTGAGTTTGGGAACCATGACATGCTAACTGAACCGTTCCAGAGGGCATCTTTCATAACGTCTTCTGCCTCTCGCTCAGACATCCCACGTTCAGCCTTTAAGTCACTGTTATAGGTAGACCCTATTGCGGAACATCTGTCCGCTTGACAAACGAAGCGAGATAACTGTCAATTAAGATGAAGTTCCATCTGCAGGACACGTGCAGGAACGTACAAACTGACCCAGGATCAGTTTTTTTTCTCCAGTAATGAGATGATTTTGAAAACTGTTTCCAGATTTGACAGTACATCAAGCAGCCCGTATTCCAGAAGAACGCCTCAGAACACCGGAATGATTAATTATTTTTAATTTCAGTTTAAACAAATCGATCAAATTTGCTTCATTCATCGCGTGTCATCAAAACATGCCCAGCAGCGGCGTTTTGCTGTGAGCTGCTAAATCAGCATCCTTGAGTTTGATCATCCTGACTCAGACAGTGGCAGTTAATGAATTGGAATTTATCGATTTTAGTGACAAATTTAGCTTTTCTTGGATACGCGCTTGACATTTATTTTGTCATAAGTTTCCAGATCCGTCAAATAATAGTGCACAACTCTGGTTTATTTGTACTGAACATGGTGCAGGTGTTATGCTCATAAATAACAATACAATAATTGAGAACTGAGATCTAGTGCTGAATAACGTGTTTTGTTTGCCATTTTCCCAAGCAAAGATTTGTAATTTCACTCTATTTTCTTACTAAATGCAAATGTACAAAGCATGAACAATTGTTTTATTCACTTGTATTTTTTGCAATATTAAATTAAAGCATTGCCAACATTTACAACCAGTGAGCAACATTCAGTACCGTGTGTCACAAGACATTATAATAGCTTTGTAAGTCACAAAAACTGACAGTGACAATCTAAATTAACTGTAGATTGTTACTCTTAAGAATTTTGGAAATTAATTTGAGTTCAGTTTTTTTTTCTTCCAAAATCCTGGATGCAAGTGTTTTTCCATATTTCTACCTTAAACGTTTACTGAATTATTATAGCATCTAATAGATACATTTGTTTTTTCACAAAAAAAAATTGTTAATTTGAGAGAGCATCAGGAGACTTGAAGTCTTGAGGATTGTCCATAGCTATGACACACAGTATGTCCCGCACTGTGATTGGTTGGGAATCGGGTGTGTTTCACAGATCCAGGCCCACAGTTGCTTTGATTGAGCCCAGCTCCACTTCACCCAGAAATGGAAAAGCAGTTTAGAAAATTGGTGGTTGGGTGAACAAGCGCTATTGGAAACAAAAAACGCCAAACAAACCACCTTAGAACCATTTTTTTGCTTTCAAAGACTACAGTTACGATACATGTTCTTGTTCATTGAATTTAGAGTTTGACTGACAGTGGTTTTTCCAGTTGTTCTGCCAGTAAATGTTACGGCTTTTGAGCAAAGTCTATTAATCTGTGCTCAAAAATCACATAACGTTAACAGCTGGTTCAGGCATGGAAATATTATGGCCTGTAATTAAATTTGAAATGAAGTGATATTTCATCTAGTCTCATTAATAAAAAGGGGGTTTCTCAGATAAGAAATTCATATCTGGCAATGTAAGAAGAAATTAAGATTCACAGAATGTTGAACAGGGGAAGGGCTTTGGATCCAATCCCTTGGATTGGCCTTCATTTACATTTTCAATAAAGCATGAGGATTTGTGGGTCTCCACGTTGGGCTAAATATATATTCAAGGCTGCTGCGGAACACGCGTTGAAAATTATAAGACTTCTGTGTTCCTCCCTGTTTGCCTTTGCTGCTCCGCAACATCTCGAGATGAAAATGATTAAATCCTCCTCACTCTTTTAATGTTGGCTGTGGATGTGTGTTGATTGCCTGTCTGAGCTGCGAGTGCTGATTGTCTGAGCCTCGTGCACTTCACAGTTGCTGTGAAAAGTGTGTGATCTCCAGATTGAGGGCAGCAGGCAGTTTGTCCGGTGGCGGTTAAGAACAGCGTAATGAAAATGTGCTCTTGCCCAGAATCATGTCCCTGAAAGCTGATGTGGACTTTGATGGAGATCCTTCCTCCAGGCCTAATGAAAAGGAGAGATGGCTCTGTCTCGTACAGGATTACAATTAGTCCAGCAGACTGCCGGCAAATCTTTCTTTACAAGAACAGGAAAGGAGAAAAAAAATAAATACCTTTTTTCCTCGACGCGGATAAAATGCCACCACAGTAGCCTGACCTTAACTTTGATCAGTTATTTTCGGGGTAACCAGATTTCCTTGATTTTATTAAAAGGTCATTTTTCACCTAGAGGCCTCCAGCTTTACTGAGGGATCAATGATTTAATCATGTTAGCGGCGAGCCTGTTGGCTTGAGAGTCTTTTGTGATATTCTCATACTGTTTTAATGAGTTTTGCTTGAGATTAAGCCGCACAGGAAACGGGAAGGATTACCTGAGTGTTCCTGACGGAAATATCTACTTTCAGAAAGTGTCTTTTATATAATTCTCAGTCTTCAACTTGACCAGCCAATCCAATCAATGGACAAAGGTGACAACAATCAGTGTGGATGTCACGGCTGCGGGTTTTAAAGAGCCAATCAGAAGAGAGCATTGCCAAAACACACACACACACACACACACAAACGTCCAGTTGCAGGTGTTGTGGAAAAGTGCAGTAGGCTTGGTGCTAATTACAGTTGAACATTCGGTTGTACTAGATTTCCAGTAGTAGGGTTAGTGTAATTAATCTTCCTTTTGTTTACCCGCGGACTGACTGCTGGGTAGAGAAACCGGAAAGAAAGAGCTCTCCAGAGAGGATTTTGGAGAACGATGGACATTCTAGAGGAATAAGGACAGTTAAAGCCTCATTCTTTTGATTAGGCCCGTTTTATCTATTTCAGATCTCTATTCCCTAGTCAAACTGAGGGGACAGTGATGTATTCCTCTCCGTGTCTTAACGGACTGAGCGATGCACCTGCAACCTAAAACAACATAGATGCCCTTGCCGGTCCACAAAGAGGTCATGGACTGGAAATCAGCCGACCATTCATCCAGAAGCTTCTACTTTCAACCTCTCGCCATTTTTCTTCATAACAAGGCCTCGGTTGGCCAAGGGGCGACTGGGACGCTGCTGTGGCTGTGGCACGCTTGCGTCCGCTTCATCACGGACACTCCAAGGAAGCGGTAAATAAACACATTAAAGTGTGGTGGGGACACAGCTGCAGCCATAAAGTGCGAAGGATCTCTTGCATGATCCCTCAATGTAATGGCCTTGTAAAGGACCTGGGAGGTTAATTATGGATTGGAGACTTGTGCCCAAATGCTTTGGCAGCGTTTGGAGATTCTCTCTCACCGCCTCACTCACGCTGGTGACACTTGCCGTGGTAATCGTACAGCCTCCTCAATTATGCGTCTTTGGATGGAAAGAGGCATTTACTCACACATGAATTCTATGAATATCAATGGATGTGTTTCGCGAAACGCAATTAGAGCCGACAATAGCTGTGTAATCTGTTTGGACGCTGATGCATGTTGGTGTAAACACTTTTTTTTTCAAATCAAGTTGATTTCGCATTAACAGTTTGGAGGTCTGGTCTTGCTTCCATTTAAGTGGTTTTGTCCACCACTGAGGAGTAATTTCCAAACAATGTAATTGCTTTATAAAGGGAGATTTTTTTTTTTTTGTCCCCCTTTCAGCATCATGTTTGTGTTTTCTCTTTGCCTCAGGCTCCATGACGGAACATTTATTTATTTGTTTATTATTTCATGAGATGGCATTTGGTGTGTGAGTGTGGCAGCCGTCTGACTTGGAGGCGACTGCCCGGCTTGACGGAATATAAATAATAGCTGAGGTTCTTTTGCACCTCACTCTACAAACTCACTTAGAATGTGATGCTGTAGGAAGTGTTGACTCATGATGATCTCACACTATGCGAAGTGGCCATTTACTGTCTGGGATGGCTAGCACTTTGGTTCTGCTATTTATCCATGCATCCGTTTTCAATCTCCTTTTCCATTTCTGGGACACAGGGAGTTGAAGCCAATTTCAGCATCTCTGAACGGCAAATCATTGGTACGCACATTCACATCTATGGGCAGTATTCCAATTTCTCCACCCAATGGCTTGAAGAAACCCACGCATGCACGGAGAAACATGCAAACCATGCACAGAAAGGCTCAGACTTTGCCTCAAACTCACATCTTGAGTCTCAAAAAAGTCATGCCATCTTGGGTTTTGGTGTACAAAATAAAAATGTGCAGTTTCACTTAACCTTATAGAAGGTAGCTGTTTCATTCTTGCACATTCCCTAGTTTTCCACGGAATTAGGTTCTGCAAGTGGTGTAATTAGTTTTTCTGATTCTATGTCAGTTTCACTCTGTCTTCCCTCGCAGACTGCAGCTATTTAGCATCTGGTAAATTGCACGTGATCCGTTTTTAAAGATTGTGAAAGGATGATTAATGGCTAAATTGAGGAAAGGCCTACAGTGCCCCCCCCCCAGCCCTCTAATGCCTAATCTTTATTTGACTTGTCAGATTTAATTTGACTGGTCAGTTTGCAAAATGATACCGGGAAAACCAAAGGCTAAAATGACACGTGGACCACTTCAGATTTTAATAATTACATAATACGTTGCATAAATAGATTTTTTAATGATAATAATGTATATTTGCAGTTTGTGTATGTATGCATATGCATTTTGTTTAGCCTTGTTCAGGCAGGTTCAAGTTTATCACAAAATGTACCACATCAAAAAACAAATCAATGAACATTACAAATTCAGACATGAACAAGCAGGATTTCCAATAATACAATTGGTCAGCATTTTTAGTTTCATAATTAAGATCTGTCTGCTGGAGCTGGTGGGGACTGTTTTACACAAATATATATTTGTCGTATATATTTGTCATTCAGCGTGAAATATTTTCCCCGAGCTGAGATGTCATTAATTTATTCCCTATGACTCGCCCTTTGGCTGCTATAATGACACATGCCATTAATTGTAAGGGAACAGAAAGAAGACGACAGGGCAGGCAAGCTGTGCCAATCTAATTACACTGCTTTCTTTTCTTTTTTCGTTTTCTTTTCTGTTTTATTTGCTCCACTTGTTTTCAAAATAAACTATTGATATCAGTTATTAGATTACGTGAACGGCTTGGTGAGTTTGCACAGCTGTAGGGAGTGTGTGTATGGATATCCTATTGATCTGATTTGCATAAGTTTTATATTAGTTCACAGAGTGCACACAGAGTATTGAACACTTCAGAGTAATTGATATGTTTCAAATGCTGGCTATTGACCTTCCGCTCTTTACACTGCCACTGAAAAAGAAACATTTAATATTTAATCTAAATGTTTTTAAATTCAAAGCGTGTCTGATTTGTTTGGTGGGTGGGGGGTGGTGTGATTGTAGGGACTTTTCTTTTGATATTTGTTTAAAATAGTGTTAAAAAAACAAGGTTTTGTTGAAAAGTAACTCCCAGAAGGAAATAATTCACAACGTATTGATTTAAATGACTTTTTCACTCGGGTGAAACCAGTAAAGCCACTTGTTTTATTAATCCATCCGTGTAATAGTTCAGTACTAGACAGATACGGCGGAATCAGAGTATCTCCGCACAGGCCACACTACATTACCCACAGTTCCCTGTACCAAAAGCAACAGAGTTGGAATTTTGCTGTAAAGTTTTTTTTTTTGTCAACACATTGTCATTATGTAAATGCACTAAAGTGGAATTTAAATGGTAATCTGTTCATATCAACTACTTAAGAGTCCATTTAGAAGTTCTTTTTCTAAACTTTAAACAATAACTGTGCAAAACATGAATATAATTTTTAACAACATTTAATATAAGTTCACATGAACTAGTTCATTGATTATGACTGTGAGCAAGGAGCAAGCCGACAATAGCTAGTAGAAATAAAAGTAAAAAAAAAAAAAAAAATTGTAAACATTTTGTGAATTCTGCAATTAATTGTGGTTTTGGTCATCATTGAAAGAGAAAATATGGAGTGAAATACAAAATCCGTTTTTTACAACGGCAACAATAAGAACCAAGAAAAAGACACATAGGATAGCTAATGTACTAAAATATATGTACAGCTACAAAAGACAGATTAAGGTGAATGCAAATGATATCTACCTGATTTGAACTGAAAAGTAACAATCAAATCTTTAAATGGTTTTAATGCCATATCTAAACTTGACATTAAAATGATAACGCATTTAAATAGATCATCTCACATCATAGCAAGGAAAAATGAAATTTTGAATTGAATTGAAATTGAATTGAAAATTCCTTTTAGTCCCACAGCGGGGAAATTTCACGTAACAACAGCAACAACAAATCCAAACAAATAAATAAAAAAACATCACCATAACGCACTGCACACATCATAATAAACAAGCAAACACAGACCATAAATGAACAAGTAGCGCTGCCCGTCATAAGCATAGTTACAGTCACCAGTTTAAATTTAAATTCAAATTGTAGAGTCTAATTTTTACTGTGTGTGTGTCTTGAAGGCTCTCGTCTAGTATGAAAATAGAAAATATCCAATGTACAATAATGTATGATAATAATTGTCTTCACCTCAAAAAATGTATACAAAAGTGTTTTCCTCCTCTACAAATGGCTTTGATTGGTTGTTATTTGGTGCCCGATTCCCAACAACCAATCGCAGACTTCCTGGATGGCCCGTTCTCCGAGAGTTGTGACAATGTAATGCGTCTGAGACTTGTGCCTCGCTGTTCACGAGTGAATACGTCATGGTGTTCCAATGATCAATGCGTGCGCTCTTATGCTCCAGCTGCCACACACTCAGACACAAACCCATCCACCCGAACACGCTCGCCTGAGGGACCTTGTGAAGAGATAGGTCTGAACTTGTCCTCCACTGGGGAGCAAATCAAATCCTGGTGCATTTTCATCAACTGTCATAGTCAAGAAGATGTTTCTGCAGGGCCAGGCTGAAAATTAGGCTATTAAATTACAGCTTTTCACACAGCCCTTGTCGTTCCCGTCTGCTCTCCTACAGCTGCTCCATCAAACTGACTCATGGCGGCCATTTATCTCTTCCCAACTTAAAGCATCTTGACCAAACTGTGCTTCGTGTGCTTTGCAGGTGTTTGCTGTCGCTTCCTATCGTGCCCTGTGTGTTTGTCCGCATAGGGACATTTAAATCTACACGATTCCAATCTAATGTCTAGCTGTTGTTTGCCAAAATTCGACATACGATTGACTAGCTGATACAAAAAAAACTACCAAACTGTGTTTTTTTTGGCTATATGGTCGTATAAATGGACCCTGTGTCTGAAGTGTTTCGGGTTCAAATCCCATGGTTGGACTACTGAGTGTCGTTGGGCAAGACACTGACCACCACACATCCCTGGGTGCCGCATCTTAAGGCTGCCCACTGCTCCGGGTTTGTGTGTGTTTACTGTTTGGATGGGTAATGTGCAGTGTTGGGTAAGTTACTTCAAAAAAGTAACAAATTACTAATTACTTATTACATTACCATTTTGTAATTAAATTACTTTTCAAAGTAACGTAATTACCTAAAGAGTAACCAATTACTTTTTAAAATTCCTATAAACCTTCAAAAAACGAATTATTTAAAAATATAACAGTAAAACGTGAAATAGTCGAGCTTTTTAGTTATCTGAATCATCTTTATTACATTCCATAAAACATTCTATAATAAAAAAAGTTCTCTGTAGTAAAAGTGACCTTCATTTAGGTAAGAAACAACATTTCCGAAAAACAAAATACGTTCTGCTACACTAAATGCGGCTAAAAGATTCAGACTCGATTCTGCAAGACGCGGCGTCTTTACCACAAAGTCCCTGCAATCGTACGTTAAGCTTCAGACACGTTCAGACTCTTTCTGCTGTTGTTAAATCAAGTTTAAATAAAAAAAAATGAACAATGAGATTCAGCGAATTTAATTATTTTATATTGTAGCGCAAGTACATTGAAAGTAACTGTATTTAAATTACTTAAAAATGAACAGTAATTCGTTACTTTACCCAACACTGGTAATGAGAATTTCCTGGAGCAATAATAAAGTTCCAATTATTCTGTTGTAGTTATTATTATTTAGACATTAACATTTCAATAATTGTTATTAAGTATTTAAACTGCAGCCTTTTTGGGCTACCTTGTTTGATGATACCAGTCAATTAAATGGATATTTCTTGACTTTTCCCCCCCGTTAATTCAAGTTCAGGCTCAGAATCTATATTTCCGGGGTCAGTGGCAGGTCTAGAAGAACAGTGAGCGAATTAATGATTATTACATATTGTCTGTGTGGCAAGGCGAGCGTGAGGCGTCATCGACCCGCTTGTCTGGGCTTTTGCAGCTCCGATCAGGAACGAAAGACTCAACGTCGGAGAGCTTCATTTACACCACTCTTCATTCACAGATTTACTTGGTGGAAGGTCTCCGCGCTGATTCTGCTGCCTTGAAAGCCAGAGAGTGATTTTCGGTGGTGGTCAAGTAGACCCTTAAAGTCAAATACAACTGGGCAGTGGTTCCAATCACGGAGCAAGCGTTTAGCTGGCGTTGACACTGTCAGTTGGTGAGGTATTGGCTGTGCTGTTTTTCCGGAGGAACATGGCAAGCTGTCACTCACACTGAGCCGTGCATGACTACCTGCTCCCAGCCCATTGGAGTATGGAAATGAGGAGAAATAACAATTTTCAGCTGTTTCTGCGATTGACGTTACCATTACAATTCCAGCGTGTTTATTTAGAAGTTGCGCTGGACTTGTCGGGATCTCTGGAAAGCATTCAAAAAGTACCATGTGATACAGCGACGGCCCTAGACAGCTTATGTTCAAGTTCAAGTTCAAGTTTATTTGTATGGCGCTTTTCTTAGTCCGAGACCAACGCAAAGACGCTAAACGTAAGTGTGTGCTTTGTATAGTAAATTGTTATTTTTTTTTTAAATACATTGTTCCGTATTAACTAGAGTATTTTTGATTTATATAAATAAAAAGTGTATTTTTAACACTCAACAGTAGTCAAATCTTTTGATAGTACATTTTCAGAAAAGATTGATTATTGATAATTATTTCATATTATTTATAAATACAATGTGTTTATTTGTATATTCTGCTGTTCCTTCCTTTCCATAAAACATTGCATTTATAAACCATGCATTTTTATATATTCACATGTTTATATACTATATATTCATATGATTATTTGTAAAATATTCAGCTTTATGTCCTGTAAAAATGCTAAACATGTTGAGCATGTTGTCATCATAAGTCCTCAAATCATGTTTAGGAGGAGTCGTTGCTGTTCCATAATGCTACTTTCTGCATTTCCTACACAAGACCCATATTAGAATTGCCCTATTATTTATAGATTTGAATGACATCCCGGGAAATTTTTAAAATTGTCATGATCTCTGTTTGGGCTTTTTTTTCTGTGTGGTTGCGGAGACCTAGGCATCGGGGCAGCAGACCGGACTAATGAAGAAGGGTTGCACTTTACACCGTGTTTTTTACTCTGACTGATTTCTCCTAGTCTCTTCTTTTAGTAAAACTCTCTTCTTTTTCCTCATCTGTCATTCCCACAGCTGGACCTAGAACATCTCCAGCACCGTGGCAGAATGAAAAAGACACAGGATCTCATTATTCGTGCTCTCTGTGAGCCTCAGCGCAATTGATCATTATCCAAAGAAGCCATTTGAGCAAAACTGATTGTGTTCTCAGATATAAGAATAAAAATGTTTCGTTTGTACGTCTTGGAATAGAGAATGGTTAGAAAAATTTTTTTTTGCCAAAATTACAAAATCTTATTAAAATGTGAATAATTATTCTTTTTTAGATACAATACTATTATTTGAATAGTTCTGTATAAGACACATACGATATATAAATGTGTGTAAAAAAAAAAATATATATACACACACACACACACACACATATATACACGTACATACACACACACACGCACACACACATAATATAAATAATAATATAATATACATTTATTAGTCAAGGAATATAATTCATATGCAATAAAAACTGCGTTGATGGTGACTTGGGATTTTGAAAAGCTGTTTACTAATACTGTAACCTGTATTTTTCACGCATGCTGTTGACAGACGCTGCTGTCATGGATGAATACCTGTATAAGCTAAGAATGAAAAAAAAAATTCATAGAATATGAGGAAAGATGGAGTGAAGCTGACAGAGAATTCAAGCCAAAATGTATACTTTTTTTTTTTCTAAGCTCAGAATCATTAAATCACAAAAACAAAATCACAAAACATTCTAAAAGCACAACATTTCTGATCTAAATCAGAATATTCTGAATATTATAACCGCAGACCAAACTGTCAATCAAAAAATGACACTATATTTACTTTTTATAATAAATAATACAAAAAATTGTAGCTGCTGTGTCTGCACAAGAAGACAAAGTGAAGCTGTCAGTGAATTAAAGGCAGAAACTTTTCTGCCGAACTCAGATATTCACACAATAATCACACACAATTTTACAGAGTAAATCATATGAGCAGTTATCATCCATGTAGAATTAATAAATAGCATGGACACAAATCAGAAATAAATAAAGTAGTTGTGTTAATTTTTGTATGCAATAACAATCACCTTCAAAATCGTTTTAGTTCAGGCTTTCACATTTTCTGAGATTATGTAGAAGTACTTGACAGAGTTGTGTATCACAACTCAACTTGTGAACGCCTGTGAAGTTGTATCTGTATTTATGCTTTTTTGGAAGAGACTGTTTGTTGGGTGCGATTGGATTCATACAGTTCTTGGATGGAGGGAAGGAGGACGGCAGAAATCCTCAGTGGCAGATCGGACAGTTCTTCATAGTCCGCTGAGATCAGAAGTCGTGTCTAAACCGAAGCAGACAGTTCTAGCAGTGCACAAAACCCACTAAATCTCTGCGAGTAGAACAGCTTCTGCTTCACCTGTGGCAGGTTGAACTTTAGCTGTCAAAGAAGGAACATCCGCTGCCAGGCTTTTTCTTTCCTTAATGGAGTTGTTTCCTTTTTCCCCTCCAATTTACAACATCCCTGATGCCTTCATAAAGTCACGGGCTTACAGTCAATTCATAGTCTTACAGGCCATATGTACATACAGAAACTTTGAAGTATTTTTTTTATGAGTTTCATCTTGTCTTTTAGTGTTAGTGAAGTTTCAAACACGTGCCAACATCTCGCAGTAATCCATCCATCTACTGCTTTTCTGTTTGTGACTCACATGGGCGGGAGCCAGCAGGCAACTCTAGGGGATGAAGGCGGTGCTAATGCTCGGCACTGTTGGCCAACCAATCACACAGCAGGACACAGATGCACACCTGTGGCACCTTTTCCAACTCCTGCATGTTTTTGTAGGAGGATATTGGAGACCTAGAGGAAACCCACTATGCACTGGGAGAACATGCAAACTTCACCAGTATTCAACAAGTCCATATCCAACATTTTATTAAATAAACACACACAATTTTGTTTTTACAATCACACTCGTGTAATATTGCCACACTGTAGGCTGTTTACAGTATAACTTACTAAAGTCGGAGGTGGCATTCCGGCTGATTGGTGGTTTTCCAACCCCGTGGATATGATCTTCTTCCCTCCATCTCTATTAAATCACCATATCAATTAATCACCAGTAATTTTTCCACAATATTTCCTTTCCCAGACAGAAAAATAGAGTTTATATATGTAGAGTCAGAGCTGTGAAAGTACCTGGAGCAATAATTAACTCAGTAATAGTTTGTGCCCGGTATCAATTTCAGACTGATTCCCTAATGTTCCATTAAATTCAAAGAGAATAATTGAATCATTTAACACCTCTGGAATGGAATAAGGTTAGACCATCCATACAGTAAATGATACGCTGAGACGATTCATGCTTCTGCTTTGACATTATGGTGAATGTGGAAATGAGGGTTTCAGCACACGGGACAAAAGCAGTGATTCGAAGCAAGATGAGCGCACACACACACACACACACACACACACACCGGGTCAATACTTCAGAAGGATCTGCTTTCAGAAAAGGCCAGGATGTATAAAGCTGAATGTCTTTCAGAGGGACGTACACTATGGAGGCTTTTATACAGGCTCAGCACATCTTCACCACAAAGGCGAGAATTTACAAATAGAAATAATATGAATGCCCCAGCTTTAATTTTCTAACGCAGTGACCCATTCCGCTGCAGTCTAATGGCAGGTCCCTGTGTGACAATTAGGATAAATCACTGCCGGACAAAATTTGCGGCGTATATTCATGCCTCATCAGTGAGTGAATTGACTCAAATGATTTCTCTGATGGAACTGAGGGATCGTGGCTTGCTCTGCGCATTATCTCCATATCACAAGTCTGTGAGGTAAAATGTTAAAGGAGACAAAAGAACGTTGTGGTCTGAAAGAGAATGTCATTACCTAGTTATGGGTGAATCTCTTCGTACCTAGACACGCTCACTTTATTTATACGTTTGATCTGGTTATTGAAGTTTTGCGAGTTTTAAAACTTGTGTTTGTACGAGTCGCAATGAAATGTGTAATGAGGCAAAACTGCATTATAGTTTCATATATATATATATAGCATCCGCCGGACTAAACACAGTTTATTATAGAAAATAATTCTATAAAAGAAAAAAAAATGTGTGGGCTTTATAACTTATCGCGTTTCTTCGTCTGGCAATGAAACGTGTAATAAGCTAAAACCCGGATCGAAAGGCGCCACAAAAATAAAAATTGAATGTTTTCAAAATATATTAGTTTATATTGTATATACTGTACAGTACATAAATTCAATAAATAACAATTGAGTTCTTGTTTACGAACTTTTTATTTGATCATTTTATTTCGATTGAGCAAACACTTTAAATTTACACATACATTTTTCCACTAAAATACTGTAACTGAATTTATTTTCCAGTTTTATACCTTTTTTTGATTTCCTATTCTAGATATACATATTTTACACATGTTATTAAAATATCCACAGTTTTTAATGTACATTATATCTGCTATAAAGATTGTATAAACTGTCTGGACATGTATATACTGTACAGTACATAAATTCAATAAATAACAATTGAGTAACTAACTTTTTATTTGATCGTTTTGGTGAAAGACAAGTCCTTACATATTTTTAATTGAGCAACCACTTTTAATGTACACATAGATTTTTCCACCAAAATACTGTAACTGAATTTATTTTTCAGTTTTTTTTTTATTTCCTATTCTAGATATACATATTTTACATATGTTATTAAAATATCCACAACTTTAATAGACATTATATCTGCTATAAAGACTGGACATGTATGATGCAGCATCCCTGGTTTACTCTTTTCCTCCAGGGCTCTCAAACAATTCTAATACATATTCACGGCCATGCTGCAGGTTACAGATCACTTTAGACAGGACGAGAGCTTATTTCTCCCACCCCACGTAAAATTGGCCCAACATCTGCTGTAAATGAGTCCTAATTTGGAGAGTAATCTGCTGCTGTCATGCGGAAGCACTGCTGGGCATTAGTGTGACGGCTGAAGAAGACCCCCTGGATGTACACTGTTTACCCTCCATCTTACAAACACACACACACACACACACACACACACACACACTCATAATGTCCGTTTATGTATGTACGGCCATTTGTCGGCGATCCAGCAGCGCGGCCCGTCTGTGACTCGTCCTCTAGAAAATTAAAAAAGATTCTGGTCTCAGGTAATCTGATAATTGTGTGGTAAATGCAGCCCTGTTATCTTCAAGCTGCGTGAAATGGCATTCAGGTAAATGACAATTGAACACCCGCTCGGCCCTCTTCGATGTAAGGCCTGTCCGCCACTCACACGCGGTCTGGATTATGTGGGTAAATAAGTTAAACGAAGCGCTCCATTAGACTCTGGCGTCCTTGACTTTGGAGACGTGACTCGGTGGATGTTGTTGAGGACGGGGAAGGTCATTTAGCGCTCACGCTGCGTTATTAGACAGACGCTCTACGTCGGGTGATTGTCGACTAGCTTTAGCGTTTTTATCGAGTACATCTCGTTATTGCATCTAGCGCTTAAGCACCTGCTGAGTTCACAGAGAAAACTTCATTCCGCGTGACCCCTGCGTGTCGCTGCTGGAAATCTTAGAAGTGGAAAACACAAAGATGAATATTCATGCTTTCTGGGATAGAAACAGAGCGACATACGGGGAGGTTTGGCTTCCTGGAGCTTGTCGTTTCAAAGAGAGAAAGCTTCATTTTGATAGCGGAGGGATGCATGGAGGATAGCGAGTCTGGACCAACAGACGGATGCCAGTAGGATTGTGCGTGTCTCTGGGGATTTGCTTAAACATTGAAGATGTTGAATGTCACAGCTCTCAAACCTGCATGTTCTGGTGGAATGTTCTGGAAGTGCTAAAAGCAAAGTGGTGATGTCCATCCTTTTAGTGTGTGGTTTGACTGTGTTTCCAGGACTGGAAAGCCTCGCAAGTGCTTTGATGGTATTGACTACCATTATTTTCCTGTATCTTTTCTGCAACGTTTATTATAGTGTCACAATTGCCATATTTTTCCAGACTATGTGGTGCGTCAGATTATACAGTGTGCCAGTAATATAAATATTAATTAAAGATAAAACATGGCTCTTAATTTAGCTAAGACATTTGTTTTTTTTTCTGATTCTAAGATACACAGTCAGTTTTGAATCACCTTTTAATTTTAATTCGGTAATATGGGAAAATTAAAAAATAAATACTGAATATTCAACTAACCAAGTTGCTACTTTGAAAAATGGTTATTTTAATTATAAAAATCCCCGTTTTTTTTTTTCTTTCTTTTTTTTTTGTTTTATTTCACACACACCCACACACACATACACAAGCACACGCACAATCAAGAACCAAGAATTAGTAAGTGGTGGTTTAAGCACACGGACTTTATCTTGGCACAGTATTTACAGCAGATGGTGTGCAAATGTGCTTTTCTTTTTTTATTCAGCAGTGACGCTGTTAACCATATCTTTTGAAACATTTATTCATCAGAAGTACAGTGAATTTAAGAAGATGACTCGCCATTATAAAGCCATTTTGAAAGGCCATTACACTGGCGTCAATGGTAATCGTGTCAATATAAACACATCGCAAATGCACGTTGATTTGTCGAGTGTCTTGACAAACACATTTTCATTTTTATAGCCAGTGACATTTAAATTGAGTGTGAATTTTAATTACAACAAAAGATTGAGATCAGAATCCACGTTTCGTTTTGGCTAATGAAACAGTTTTTGGAGTCATAATGCTGCAAATTGATCCGATGTCAGCATCGAAGTCATTGGCAGCATTTTTGAAGCAGATGCTATTTCTCTTTCCAATGTTTGGAATCAATTTTGCTTCAAAATTGGAAGTATACGGCAGAGAGTGAGTCCATCTGTTGGCGAATTAGCATAGACACGCCCCGTTTCAGAGTTAGCGCCGGAGCATCTTCGTTAAAAGACTCAAAGTTCAAGAATGTTGATATTTTCTCTCCCTTCATTATTGTGGAAATTAGCATTTTATGTGTTTGAAAGCAATTACTGACAATTTCAACACACATTGCATGAACATTTCCCCAATTAATGGTGCGCAGTCTCACGCAAACGCACCAAGAGCGCCGTGCAATTATCATCTGTAGGCCGGATTCACGAGCGTCGATTCATATCTCCGTCAACAATATGACATTCATTGCTATTTTGCACGCTCTCGCACGTTCAAACATGTCTAATTTTACCGTGATTATAGCTCGCCAGGCAAAAGGACACCGTCTAATGGGTTTGTTTGAATTGGTGGTGACATCTGTGCTTTGATAGCATGTTGATAGAAAATGCTGCAATCAACACGAGAGAGATCTGAAAATCTCCATTACAGTTTTAATATAATTCTCACATTCATCCATGTTGTGCAGGGATAATGAAATTATTTCTGTGTGCCGTCAGCAACCACACGAGGACGGTTAATAATGAGGCGTTTTGGCCAGAGATTCAACAAGCCGGCCAACAATCGATGGATCATAATTTGCTTTTATTTGACTTGATTGAGTTAAATTGTGTTTGCATACATTTTTGTGCGATGCATAAGGCTCAAATTCCAAATCTGATCTTTTATAGTGGGCAGTTGTGGTCCAGTGGTTGAGAATTGGACTTGTGGTTAAGGGGTCGCAGGTTTGAATCCCCTCCAGCTCATTCTGCATTTGTATTCTTGGGCAGAACAAGGCTTATGGTTAACAATGTTGGTTAACAATGGAAATGTTGACAAACTACACTCCTCTTTCTTTTTTTTTATTTCTTTTTTATCTTGGATGTCAATGTTTTCTCTAATTATCTATCCATTATATACATTTTTTTCTATTTGTGTTTCACTGGCAACTGGACAAATACCAGCTACTTTGGCTTTCTGAACCCTGGTTACACACCTTAGATTTGGGCCAACCAATCACAGAGCGGGACACACAGATACACACATTGACACTCTCACACTCTGCCTCACAACTAATGGCATTTTTTTTCCCATTTCTCTGCATGTTTTTGGATTGTGGGATGACACCAGACACCTGAAGGAAATGCAAACTGCACAAAATCTACAAGGCCACAGTGCTACCACTACACCATTGTGCATTAAATATTATACAATTATAATAGTATATAGCTTTTCAATACATGCCACTATTAAGACATCATCTTTGTAGCATTGATCCACCGCAACATCCAAGATTGCCCTTTCCAAGCGTTCAAACACAGCGGACGCTCTTGCCATTCCATCTTCCCTCTTACACAGAAGGAAATTGTTCATCGTTTTGCAACAAATGAGAAAATTGTAAAAATAATTTTGAACTTCTGGCGCTGTAGCAGTGCCGCAGTAAGAAAAATGAGAGTACAGTGATCCAGCTGACTTCAGCAAACCAGAACATGCCCCCTCTGACCTGTAGCTCATCGGTCAACGGACACTGTTGAAGACACAAAACCAAAAGGCGTTTTTATAGCTCGATGGACTGGAAAAGCTACAAAAGGATCCCCAAAATACATAGCATTCCTCTAGTTTTGCTACTTCTAATGATTCCACCGCTTATTTATTCTGAACACAGTAGGGGGAGTGTGTGAATGGCTGAATTGCAAACTCAATCATAGCTCACAATGTGTCAGACCACGGAAGAGTCTCAGTGAATCACGGGCTGAAAGGCTATCACCCAAACCTCCAAGGTCCGAACCTGCCTCATTCCTCATCCAAGACCTGCCTGAGCACTGATCAGCCATGCACACAACACAAAGACCACTGGGAATCTTTTCAAACTTGGGCATAACAGGCCACTCAGCCCGCAACCAAGGATACATCCATCTCGAAACCTCAATAACCTCAAAGAAGACTTGAGAGTGGAAGTCTGCTTTTTGAAAGGCGGAGGAAGTCAGGCCGTGTGAGTGTTATCTGAGATATTGTGGGGCAAAAAGCATTTAATTTGTTTTAAACCTACAGATCCCTATTACCTGAGCCGCAATCGCACTTTGGCTGGAATAAAATTCAAGATCGTTTTTTTTTTTCTTTTTCAAAAGAGCCATTTACTTGATAACCTTGATATCTTCAATTGAGTTTTTTGAGGTTATCGTCCTTTAGTTCTTTACCTGAAATATCTCACACAACCTATGAAAGCATCACATTTACACCATCCTTTCATTTTTTTTTTTTTTTTATCGCCAACTGATGAGTTCAATTCAAGTAAAAACATTGACAAATTGGAAAGTGTTTGAGGAATGAGCACTGAGGGAGATTTGCATGATTGCATTTATATTTGACTCGTGGCTTTTTAGTAGTCAGCGTGCATGACTTAAATGCTTAAGAGCATCAGGCAGCGGTCGCAAACTGCCTGTTTCTGTGGACTTGATTCAGGGAATCGTGCGGATGTCTTTATCACAATAATCACCGGCTTTCCGTGTTCTGAGAAATTTGATTGAAACAAACTTTTAATGTAACATCACCATCTGTTTTGTTTGTGTGTTTGAAAATTTGTCACCAGTCAGACAGGTTTTATCTTCTTGAGGTTTTTTTCCTTGCCAGTCTCCTAAATGGCTTACGGCATTTTTTTTTTTTTTTTTACTTTTCTTTTCTTTTTTTTTTTTTTTTTTTTATGGGTTAGCCTTTCTGATTTGACCACCCATCCAGGGTGTGTATTCACATTCAGGCATGGATGTATGGGTAGATGGAGGAATGAGTGGTTTTTATGATTATGAATATGAATTGTCACTCTTGTTCCTGATGTTTATGTTGCAGAACCATGTTACTTTGAGTTAAATTAAATGTGAAAAATAAATAATCAATATAAACAAACATTCATTTGTAATTGAATTTAATTAAGTTTGATATTTTCCAACTTTATTTTTTAACAAATCTGTAGCATTTTATAGCAGCAACATGTGACATTTTGAGCTCTGTTGGGCATTCTTACATTTTGAAATTTAGGAATGTGTGGTGTTGTACTTGTAAAAGAAAATTTATGAAGCAAGAAATGATTCTTATTTTATGACTATTCATGACTATTATAGTACTTAATAGTGAAAGAAAGAAAAATAATTTTCACTTTCTGGACACAGGTGTAAGTCCAGATTTTTTTGTATGACTCTTCTTTAAAAAAATGAAATGCGAGGAATGAAATCAGTCTGCCTGATTTGTTCATGTAGATAGACAAAAAAAAAAGAAGAAAAAGAAAAAAACAACCTGAACTGAACTGTGGCTGACTTTTAACAATGCGTTGGTATAAACAAGACCAGTGAGATATGGTCACCCTAGCTTCAAAAAGCACAGATAAATCCTAGATGTTAGTTCAGTCTGCAGACATGCTGTTTACATCCTCTCCCAGCTTACTGAGGGACAAACCACTCTACCGTAGCAGAACTCGACAGATCATAGGCCCAACAGTTGACTTTGGCTTACAGAACACCCAGCTGCTCACCCACATCTCAGGCTTAGATTTCCAGTAGGTTCCAGATCTCAACAACACCAAGTGTCTTCACATGTCTCGGATCTCCAGCTTGGGAGTGATTCGACAAAATCCAGATATGTGATTTATGTATGTTTATAATGCAGTTTAAATCTGGATTACCTGTTTATTAAACCATGTCTTTGGTTTTGAGGCATAACATGTTTAGACGTCTGATGGTGTGGCCTTTTACTGGTTTTTGAATCTGTGAATTTAAAAATCTAATCTTGGAAGCATCTCTGCTCCATCTCCCCCTTCTCAACCAAAAATTTAGAAATAGATTTTAAGACTTAAAATGCTAGTAATTCAGCTACAGAAATGCATTTTTTCAGGGCGAAATATTGTTCATACTTACACGTCTTCTGTGTTAAATATGCATTAATAATATGCGTAATATTGAGAGAGCCGTCTCCCAAACATGACTGAACGGAGCAGCCGTACTCAACTTTTTTTTTCTTATTTCAATTTCTTATTTCATTTATTTACCAAGTCCATTGCCAATGAGTGACTTTAACGCTCGCTGATTCTTTGTGAGTAGATCTTTTTGAAATCATGTCCATAATATATTTGCACTACTTTTTTGGGTTTATTGACAAATCATAGCGCTACATTTGATGATTATAGCCCAAAGATGTCTATAGATAAATATATAAATAAATATATATATATATATATATATATATATATATATATATATATATATATATATATATATATATATATATATATATATATATATATATAAATATTGAATTGAATTGAATTGAAAAATCCTTTATTAGTCCCACAGCGGGGAAGTTTCACGTCACAACAGCAACAACAAATCCAAGCAAATAAATAAACAAACATCACCATAACGCACTGCACACATCATAATAGACAAACAAACAAACAAACACAGACCATAAATGAACCTAAATCTATATATATATAGATTAAATGATAAATTAACATTTAATAATGAAAAATGGAAAACTCAACACCATGGTGGGAAACGGTTGACATACACTGAAGGAAAACTGTTATGGTGGTAACATGCGAAACTGATAAAACACAGGAAGGTGGAAAACAAAGAATCTTGGGTATTGTAGTTCATGGCAATGTGACACGTGCTACTTTTTATGGATTCTGCAATACATTCAGCAATCGCAGAATAGTGGGAAAAAAAGAAGGACTGGTCACAGATTAGAGTCGACATCTCGTATCTTCTCCCTGTGGTCTACTCACTGCTGACTATGTTCTTTCTCTTTCGGGTCAGTTTGGCTCGACTGCACTGATCTACAACACCGACTTGATGCTAAAGGCAGCTGGCAAGCAGCGGTTTAACAGTATCTCCTGAGCAAAGGTTGCAAATTATTACAGTAATATTTAAAATCTGCCACCATTTGATCGGAGTGACCAAGGAAAATAGGTATTTGATTAATCTTCTTAGTGCATTTGTGTGTGTACAGATTCCGAGAGTTAATTTCAAGGCCTGTGCCTAAAGTAGATTAACTTCCTGTGCCAGCGCACACGTGCTCATGAGCGATTTTTTGTTTATTCACGTTTTATATTGCAGTGCTCTTCCTGCTTGTGAATCACCAGTCAAAATGCAATTTATTTCCAGCGCGGCGCATGATGGTGAGCACCGATACTGTCAGGAAGAAATGTGAAGAGCGCTGAGATGGCACCAAACACCCCTCTATTTATGTATGGAATATAAATAAAACATTTTATGGATTTTACCAACAAAAAAAAAAAAACGTGAATAAAAACTATGGACTGTAGTTTTATAAGTATAAAGCATTTCCGATGACGTTATTGATACCCTGACCTCTTTCATCTCCTTCTTCTACAAATTATGTTTAACTCCATTTATTTGATCTCATTTTTGAATTTTCAAACTCATCATCTCTCCATCCTCCCATCCATTCATCCGGCACATTTTCATGTTTGGCTGAACTATTCTTTCAGGATCACTCCTCACAGCAGGTGCTGCGTCTGCTATTCAGTTTCCTTGTTAGCTTATAGTTCAGGTCGTTATAGTCTGTCATTAATGATCCATCAATCTCATTTCCCACACTGCACTGCAGAGGAGCACAGTAATGGTGAAATGCATCAGGACGAGTATGTTGTCATGACACACATGACAAGCTCGGCTCGTATTTCTCCTCCGTCGGGGGGCCGTCTGCTCGGTGCGTGCATGCGGCAGGGTTTCTCATAGGCCCGTTAATATGGATTTATCTGGCCGTTGGGCAGTAATGTCTGGGGCTGACGTCAGGCTGTTTTACACACCACTTGTTCCACTAGCACAATTGTGTTGGGCATGGTCGGCTATTGCTGTGGGGATTAATGGCTGGCCGTGTGGACTCAGGCACCAAATACGTTGTCTGTGGCTGGATCGTTCAGCCTGTCCTTGCAGTATTGATCCTCACTTCTCACAAGTTCACAACTTCCGTATTCTGGATGCTCCGTTTGACAGCTGAGAGATTTAGGGCTCAGATGAGGTCAATGAGAGAAAGGCAGTTTCTTCTGTGATAGATTGATACCAAAAGAATTTCTGTAGGCTGGGAGAATTAACCTTTGATTTTTCCGGAGCCGGCCTGGGCATCGATATTAACTTTTGTTCCTAACAGATTCTTTCTGATTAGACGCAGTGTAGGGATGTTATGCCCATTATGACCTGTGGAAGCAACTCCCATCTTGGTGGTTACCATACGTGTACACACATGCAAGCACAGACAGACATATTTATGTGTGTATGTTTTTTTATTGTTATATTTTTATTTATCTATCATTATTAGAAAATGGATGGATGGATTGATGGATAGATAGAGAGATAGATAGAGAGATAGATAGAGAGATAGATAGATAGATAGAGAGATAGAGAGATAGAGAGATAGAGAGATAGAGAGATAGAGAGATAGAGAGAGAGAGAGAGAGAGAGAGAGAGAGAGAGAGAGAGATAGATAGATAGATAGATAGATAGATAGATAGATAGATAGATAGATAGATAGATAGATAGATAGAGAGATAGAGAGATAGAGAGATAGATAGAGAGATAGATAGATAGATAGATAGATAGATAGATAGATAGATAGATAGATAGATTGATAGATTGATAGATTGATAGATTGATTGATAGATCTCACAATTCTTTACTTTAACTAACAATAAGGTTGTGCTAACTGAACTTTTTTATTCTAGCATGTATGTGTTTTGTATCAAAGTTTAATTTATTTGCTTAACAATTTAAAAACATATTATCAATTGTTTTTCGTTTTTCTTTAACATTTTTTAAAAGCTCTACTTTAAATTTTATCGATTACCTGCTAACCGGTTTATCTATTGAAAATTACAACATAGCGAGTTGATTTTATCTTATAATAATCCTTGTATGTACTGAAGCAATAATTCTCACTTGTAGCTAAGTAGTTTAGTGAAATTTAAGCACTGATTTAAAGTTTGTCTCCTATTTTATTCCAATAAATCTGCACAAGGACTGCACTAATGCGCCAGCTCTCGTCTCTTCTTTGCCTTTTAACTTCGGTGTGTGCATGAATGCAGTTTTTTTTTTGTTAGATGTGCTGTGATCCAAATATAAAGTGGATGGCAGGTTTTCTCTGTTGATTGGTTTTACCTGCTCGTCTTTGATTGAACTTTGTTTGAGACGGCAAAGTGATGTATTTGCATGTTAAAGGATGCTTTTTGAGAGCCGTAATTATCTCCGCTGTGTAATGCTATTTGTGTATCCATAATTTATTTTGGCAAGAAAAGCAGGCGGCCCACAATGCATCGCCAAGTCCCTGTTAAAATTTGCAGTTAATTGAAATTCACATTTGCATGAGCAAAATCAAACACTCATTTACATACGCGAGTACGATGAGGAAAGATAACTGCCTGTGTTTGTACTTTTTATTCATGCAGTGCTAGCTTGCTAATTGCTAAATGGTGTAAATAGGGTCTGAACCGATGTACACAACGCGTCAAGCTAAATGTTTACGCACTTGCACAAAAGAGCGCCCGTGTGGATCCGCAAGGCAAACAAACACCTAAATATGGAAAGTGAACCAGGAATGGGGCAAGGTGGAGGTGTGGAAGATGGTACATAGTATAAATCCTCTCTAGTCCCTATAGAGCCCAAAGTGTTGTTCTGGATCTGGAGGGATCCAAAGGTGTGTCTGGTTCTGCCCCCCTTCACAAACAAGCTCATCTATTCCAGGAGGAATCTATTACAGACCCCGACTGCGTTTTACCATGCCTGTGTGCACCTAATTAATGCATCTTCTTTCACTGGAGGACACTGGGATGTGGCCTCTCAACCCCAAGAAGCTCTTTCCCAAAAACATGATGGATGACTTTGATTTAGGGGTCCGTGCTCCGGGTAACGTCTGGCCATAGGGGACGACACTCTTTTGTTTGATATCGATCTATAAATAGGTTTTGCTTGACGTTTTTTTGACCAGACTATGAAAACCTGTGTGTACAGTTAGTCTAATGAGGGACACTTAAGCTCGGACTGTTGGGAATCGCAGACAGTCTTGTTTGGCATCATTAAAGATCTAGATGTGTGTTAAAGGCCTAGGCTTGTTAACTCAATTCGAACAGTTTGCATGGGCTGTTGTTGAGCCTCGGACGAGTTATAGACACACACACACACACACGGATATTACACATACATTACATCTTTTTGTCTATCCATCCTTTTTCTTTTCTGGGTCACTGGGAGTCTGTAAGATTTTCACCTTTTGGAGGCTTCACAATACACATTCACACACACACACACAAACACACACACACTGACACACACACACACACACACACACACACACACACACACACATTCATGTACTGTAGAAGCAAGACATTGTATTAAATTGGTCAGATTTCATACTTTTTTTCTTAGACATTTTATATAATGCCTGAAAGAGTGTGGAATGAACTCATTCATGCCGGCGTTTTGCCAACAACCTTTATTGAAAAACAACCTTTGCTAAAGGGTCGCAACAAAAAAAACAGAACCAGAAGTTAAACCGTGATTGTGATGATGCTTTGGGAAAACAGTATTGGCGATTCTGACATTTGTTTCACCCCGTTTTCTGCATAAGCTTGAAATTGCAAAATCACAATCCAGTACATCTGGTAGAATGCTGTTAAAGACTGATGGAAAATCATAGAGTCGGTCAACATCCAAAATAGCAAAGACGCCTTGAGAAAAAAGGAATAGCCTCTTCAACTCTGTTGTTTTCTCAATAAGCGTTTGTTTTGTCTTTGATTTTAGTTTTCAAAAAAAAAAAAATCAAAAAACAGGCATTCTTTAGAATTCCTACTTTTCAAATACACACATGACAACCATCTATACTGTATATACATATGTTTTCAGGTTTTGCCTGTCCTGACCTCTAAGTAATGGTTTGAAAGGACGACCGTCCTTTCAAAAAAGAAAAAAAAATGACACGAGGTGTATTTCATTTCTATGCATGTCTGACCTAAGCATTTCGCTTTAGAAATCTGTGAGATACGTTTTCATCTGGGGCCTGCTTGGCGAGGACGGTAATTGAAAAGCATCGCTGGCTGTAGTGTAGTATATATGCACTCTTGTATGCAATAAGCTACCATTACCTTCCTTTTGTGGTCTGAGGAGATTGAGCCGGGGTGGCGAGATGAGTACGAGACCCCACACTCTTCTCAATGTCAGGGGGTGAATGAACGGCCTGTTCCTCACACGGTCTCCATCAGGACGGCGTATGAAGCCTCGCCCAACATGCACAAACATATGCAATCTCTGCTTTTATCTTTCCCTCCTGTCACTCTGTCTTTCGCCCCCACCCTTCACCCCCTTGACTTCTGTCTGTCTCCGTGAGATGGGAAGTTTGGATGAGGTTCCTTTCAATCCCACTTACAATAAATAGATTAAACCCCTTTGACAATTACATCATGCATTATCAGGGCCGGGCCGCTCCATTACCAACAATCAATGGCACAGGCAGCGGCCCTGACAGACCAGAGGCCTGGCATTAGAGCGCTCCGTGTCATCCTACACCATGTGTGTGCCGGAGCGGGTGGCGTGCTACAGTGGCTTCATTAAAACCTGACTGCTGGGTGACCCGAGTCCTGCCCTGTCGGACCATTTCCGTGGCACCGTAACGTAATTCATTAGGTGCTTGAACAGATGTTGGGTGGTTTTGCTCTGGTAAAATGAACGAATGAACTTGTTCTTTAAAATTTTATTTTTTTTTAATATTTATATATGTTGATTGTTTACTCTCGCACTAACTAACTCTCTGTCTAACTAACTCACGCAGCCACTCACTTTTACATTCACATTTTTTTTTCTTTCACTTACACACCAACTTTCACTCACTCTTTCACTCACTCGCTCACTCTTTTTTTTTTTTTTACTTTTTCACTCATTCATGCACTTCATGCTCTCACTCACTCATGCACTCTCTCACTCACCTGTCCCTTCTCCTACTCGTTCACTCACTCACTCTCTCAGCCACTCTTTACTTACTCACTCACTCAGTCGCTACCAGACTTAGTCAGTCAATTATTCTAAAAATCTTAAACACTTTTCCTAAAATCATTTTTTGCTTTCCACTGTCCTGCTCACTCGTTCAGTTGATCACTCTTTCCATGACTCACTGTCACTCATTCACTCACACACACACTCACTCACAAACCAAACTCACTCAAACTCACTTGTGCGCTTTGAGACAGTTAAAAATTGTGAAAAGCGCCTTACAAATGTTCAGAACTTGATCTTGAACTCACACACACACACACACACACACACACACACACACACACACTCACTCACTCACACACTCTCACGTAATTAAATTTAAAAAGTATTTTATTTCACATCTATAGAATATGTTTCTAATTAAGTTGTATATGTTGTATGGGGAATAGATAAGGAATGATAATAAATGTTTGGGGCTCAGAATTGATGTTGATCTTTATCAATTTCAATCCATTATTTATGATTTTTTTTTTATTAGCTATAAAGATGTTTTTTTTTTCACAAATACTTATTGGCGAGTAAAACAATAATGCAATTAATGTACACAGCAGGAAATCTACAGTAACTGAATTGGCATATTACTCATCATGATATTCAAAAATTGCATTCAGACAGCACAGAATGCATTTTTGGTCCCTTGAGCTTCCAGATAATATAATCAACCTGACTATAAGGTGTTGGACCACACTATTTCCTGTCGGATGACACTATTTCCTGTACGAGCTGACTGCAGCTGCTCATTTTCTTGTGGAGAGAATCTAATTTTGATTAATATGCTCGTTTCCTTATTCCTGATGGACATGAGGCTGAAAAGGTGGGACCAGAAAAGACAGGAAGAGATTAGACCGACTCTCTCTCTCTCTCTCTCTCTCGCTCAATCTCTCTCTCTCTCTCTCTCTCTCTCTCTCTCTCTCTCTCTCTCTCTCTCTCTCTCTCTCTCTCTCTCTCTCTCTCTCTCTCTTCTCTCTCTCTCTCTCTCTCTCTCTCTCTCTCTCTCTCTCTCTCTCTCTCTCCCCCTCTCTCTCTCTCTCTCTCTCTCTCTCTCTCT
>MU204241.1:2480589-2503089 GCA_017309775.1 Paedocypris sp. Pulau Singkep
CTCCCTCTCTATCTCTCTGCCCTTTCTCTCTCTCTCTCTCTGCCTCTTTCTCTCTATCTACCTTTCTGTCTCTCTCTCTCTCTTTCTCTGCCCCCCCCCTTCTATATAATAGAATATGAAAAGTAGACATTATTAAGTAACATAAAAATGAATCGCATTTACATATATAAACAAATAAATAAAATGACAGACAGACAGATAGATTAGAGAATAAGGTCTGGCACCAGCCATCATTAATACTTACTTCATAAACATTCTTAATTCATGCACTGAATCTGAATCCATGCACTTGCAGAGATCGCTGGCTCCAGATGTGTCCGGTGTGAGGCTTATATTCACACTGGTTGTTGTTCTTGTCTTTTGTGACCCAGCAGGCCGGCGGTAAATGGCTAGAAAGAAAGCATTTTTTTTTTCACACTGCTGTGAACCATTACACAGTTGTTGTGCTCAGGGAAAGTAAAGAGAGCAAAAGCCGTTTGTGACTGTAGGAAGAATATTGGTTTGTCTTGAGCTTGCTTTTTCCTCATTGATCCACTATAATCCAGGTTTAGCTAGACTCGTTCTGACTCTTCTTAGCAAACAGAATCGCTCAATAATGCCCCACAGCTTTGGCAAACTGCTCTATATGTTCAGCTCAGGGACAGATTTTACAACGGAATGGAACCGCAGGCTGTTATTCAAATCTGTTGCTTTACACTCTTGTCTTATATTAATGGTTTTTTTTTCTGCCATGCTCAAATAAATACTTAAATATAGTAAATATAGTGAATACACAAAAGTACTGGTCATATACTTGGAATGCCAAATTGTTTATTTCACAAACTGGCATATAATTTTCATTCACTACACACCGACTGTTTAATTACAAATGTCTATTTCATTTGATTTTGATGCTTATAACTAACAGCTATTTACAATTCCAAAATCAGTATCTCAACATAATGTGAAAAGGTTATTGCAGACACTAGTTATGCTGCTGACAAGAGGGAAAAAAGTCATTAAAAATAGTTTGGCTGTCCAAACATATTAATTAAGTAAATATGTAAAGAGAAGGAAAATATGTGGTATTGGAAACCGTAACAGTGATAGGGATAACTGCACCCTGGAGAGGATTGTAAAACAAAACCCATTCAAAAGAAAATACCTTAGAGATTAGAAAATACCTTTATTGTACAGTGGTGTGCAGCTGGAGTCGGACAGATGTGTGCACATTGTGTGCATGAAAATGAAAGCAAAATCAAATGCAGTAAAAAAGAAAAAAAAAAACATTTGTCTTTGCTTTCATTTTGTTGGAAATGTATATAGTTCATATTAATTGATTCTCAAGGCTTGGAGATTGCAGTAAACCTTTTACCACTCTTGCATTTTCATTAATACATCAATAATGTTTCGTGCAGTTTAATCCTAGACTGCAGGTGCAAGCAGAATCCTTGGGCTGTGATGGTTTCATAAGAATATTATTTTTCATATATGGCTGAGACAGGCTGAATGTATATGTCACTCAGGGGAAGCTTCTCAACTGCTTAATTCCCGGAGTTTTACTTTTCACAACAGATCAATATGACCTCCAGAAAATGTATTGGGATAATCAATCATTCAAGAGCTCAAACTGTTTTAAAATTCTGTCTTCTGTCAGCAAGAGTTGACAGATTATATTACCATCCACTGCAACTCATCTAATGTGGAATAGACGAGACTTTTGCTAAACTATCGCTGTCAAGCCACAAACAACGAGTAAACCAACCCGCACGACATGTTTGAACTTGTTGTGTTTTAGCATTTAAGACAAATCGATACCTCAATCATGTTATCAACGTTATGGGGGAGTTTAACGGGGAGTTTTAATATGTGAGCAAGCGAGACGCCAGCCATCATTTCCGAAGGTCAAGTTGGTTGAGGAATCAATCACTGAAAATCCGAAAATAAAGCTGCAGTGGAATCAGTTGGGCTTTTCCTGAAGGTCTTTCTCTCGCACCATTTGCATGATAATATTATATGCCTCTCATCGTCGTGCGTTGTTAGGCGAAGGCGGGATTTTTTTTTGCACGGCGTGAAAATTTCCCAATGAAATTACACACTCCATCCAGGACGGTGAAAAACATCTCCAGCTCTCTGGAGTTTTCTCAAATCAATCAGTCGCAGTTCGGCATCAAAACAACATTACTTATCCGGAGCTCTTGATTTCCAATCCATCTGTCAGCCGGCCGAAAACGAGGAATTTCATTATTTCAACAACTTGTGAGGGGAGATTGAGGTGGAGGGCGAATAACATAGATCATGTTATTGTAGGTGGATCCTGCACCGTGAGCTAATGGCCTGGTTAAAAGCAGGGTGTGGCCTGTGTCTGCACCTCGCCTTCCATCAATGTCGCCGTTTGTCATGGTCTGGCGTGTCATTCTGCCAGGGGTGTGAGGTACTTGAGTAAATGTACTTTGTTACTTTACTTAAGTATATTTTTGGCTACTTCGTACTTGCACTGAGTATAAAAAATTAAAGCAACTTTTACTCTCTACTCCACTGCATTTGTGATTGAGTAGCAGTACTTTTCACTCCACTACATTTGAATGAACACTTATTGTTACTTGTTACATTGTGACAAGCCGGAATCGATTTATACCGCGGTTAATTTCTTGGGCGGACGAGGCGAATATCGCCATCTTTAGGCTGCTGGAGGTAATTGACGCTTTTTGTGAATTAGAAACCACAAGAACGCGAATTAGTGGCGAAAAAATGTGTTTTACAAATGTTATTATATAATATATAACTTTATATAATACGTAAAATATATAATTTACTATTCAGATTAATAATTTTATTGGATATCTACTTGCAAATGTAAGTGATTGAGACTGACTTTTTTGTTCTTTTTATCTACTTTGTTCTACCAGTTTTCAAACATTGAGGTTAAATTCTGTTTCTGTCTTGGAAAACAATAGTTTGTTTTCACATTTCTTTTTTTTTGGGCCTATATTGAGCATGAATAAAATACTTCTTAATACTAAATTCTTTTAAAATTGGGTACTTTGCTACTTTGACTCAAGTCTTTTTGAAGTTGGTGACTTGTTACTTGTATTGGAGTCATTTTTACAGTAAGTATCCGTACTTTTACTCAAGTATGGCTGTCCGGTACTCTTCACACCCCTGCATTCTGGCGGCTTGAGTAGTTTGACATAATTGAGATATTTGGCAAATGTTTATTTCAAAGGATGGTGTAAGTACAGTTGCAGGCTAAAGTACAACAGCCTGCTAAAGTGAAATAGTGCTTTATAAGCCAAATTTTGGCAAGACTGAACCGTTGGTAGAGTGGCTTTTAAGGTACTTGTACCCAAGAGACTCACCTTGAGACAATGGCATGGCCGATTAAAGGTTGCAAATGGAATACGGTGTGTCGTTCTCTGATCCTGCAGTGGCTTGTCTTAGTATTAATTCATGTTTTCTTTTTCCAGAACTATGAATTAACAATTGCAGAAAGCCACCAAAAGTTCAATTATGATTTAGCTTTCTCTCTCTAGACTCGGCTGCTCACGGAGAAGCTCTCGTCTTCCTAATGTAATTCTAATTGAACTCTTTGAATGTTCTTAGAGCAGTGACAGTCTGATTTTAAAGCTTTTGACAAGTGTACAATGACTAAAGGGTTGCCCGCTAATTATTCATGTCATTTTACTGGATTGAAACCCAAATTGAACACTGTGTCCCTTTAAATCCATCACTGTACCAAAAGCGAATAATTAATGACTATAAAGGCACTAAATTATTCATTCAAAGAGGTAATGAAAATATGTTAATTAGATGATTGCTATTAAAGATAGAATGTATCACCATCTCCTCACCCAACGCCAAGTAATTATTTCAAGATATTCAGATTTTGAATAGTTGGGGGCATTATGTATTTTAAAAGAGCTAAATATTATTTAAACGTTATTTCAACCAGAATTTACGATGCTGAAATCTGCTAGAATAGTTGTGTATGATTTTTGTTTGCTTGTTTTTTTTTTTTTTTTTTTTTTTTTAATTTCAAACACATTTTCTTAAAAGACAAATTAATGAAATATAATTCTGAAAATACATACATAAAAGAACATAAAAATATTCAAAAATATAAAGAAAAAATTAATGCATATATTTATTCAATTATTTGTCAGCTATTAAATTACGTTCTTAATTTTTTTCTATTTTTTCTTCATTTTTTTTAATGTGACATTGTAAATATTCAAAAACATTCAGTCAGCATCAAACATTTTTCACATAGGTTTATAATTTGCTTATAATTATAAAGCCCATAAATCACTGTAATCATTGAAATTTGAATATCAATATTTTGAAATCATATAAAATTATTATTGTATATTAATGATTATATGATTTATTATATAAATCATATAATAAAACTCTTATTATAAGGCTAAAGAAATGACATTTTTTTTTCAATCTCTCTCTTTCTCCCTCTCTCTCTCTCTCTCTCACTCTCACTCTCTCGTTACAATGGATTCTTCACGGGTGAAGCAACAGAGTCCTTTTCTGGTCGTTGGTGAACAGCCCACAGTCAGAGGCAGTTTTTGTTCTGGCTCGCAGTTATTTGGCTGAAGACAGTCTCTGTCCTTCTCTTCAGCTGACGCGGCTGAATTCATTCCCATGGTGCTGATAACTCTAGCGTGCATGCGACCTCGTGGTTCAGATTACAAGCGCGGGATTCATTCCTAGTATTCCGCCGGTCACCTCGGCATCAATTGCAGCAGTAGGCAGCGTGTGGAGGGGAGAATAGATGCTATCAGGCTGGAGGCAGCTGCGGGGAGACTGAAAGTCTGTGCTCGTGCTGTGAGAAGAGACACTTTAATGTGCTATAGTCTTCTGGATCCTACTGACAGCTACTGTTACCAGATTACTTCCTGCTTCCTGATGAAAAGTGGCTTTATCAAGGTGTTGATTAATTAGTTTGGGTTATTGATTACATCAATTAGAAAGGAGTTTGTGTGCGTATGTGCGTATGTATGTATGTATGTATAATAGTAAATGGCCTCTGTTACTTTCATTTTTTTATTTTTATTTTTATTTTTTTTTACATTTTTTTGTACTTGTAGTAACCACACTATAAGCAACTTTTACTCTCTACATGACTACATTTTATATGTGCTCTTTTGAATGGAAACTTTCTGTTCCTCGTTAAATTGGTGTAATTTTTGAGATAAATCACGTGAATTAGCGAATCACTTTTTTGCACATATGAGCTTGACTGATACTGACATTTTGTTCTTTTTTTTAATCTATTTTGTTCTGCCACTTTGAAACAATGAGGTGTTACATTTCATTTCTGCAGTATATTAGAAAATAAAACCTCATAAATAAAAATAAAAAGGTTCTTGTTTAACACGTCTTTTGGTGTTTTTGAGTAAAAAACTAGTAAGTAAAATACTTACATTCTTTTAAAATTGGACACTTTTTATAAAATGGGATACAACTTTTACTCAAGTATTGTAACTTGTAATTGAGTAACTTTTACACCTGGTATGCATGTATGTGTGTGTGTGTGTGTGTGTGTGTGTGTGTGTGTACTTGTAAGCATGTGTGTATTCAAATGTATATCAGATGATATCACTATATATTTCTTATATCATATATTTCCTATTCTTCTTAAAAAAAAAAAAAAAAAATTATTTCAAATTAGTGGAAAAAAAGCTTACATTGAATTGACTGGATGTTTTTTTTGTTACTTGTTTGTTATTTATCTGCAAATCTGCTGGTTCTATTCCTGGGGATCTATGTCACAAACCAAAGTTATTGACTAAATGCTTTCATCATTCCGAATCTTGAATCTGGTATTTACTGTAAAATCGTGATTAGCTGTTCAGATAAGCTTGGATTTTGACATCCAGATTGATAAGGTGATGTCTAATCGGCTCATCTATCTCGGTGTAATCATGGTGATATCTGTAGCTCAGTGTGCCTCTCGGGGGAAAGGGATACTGCTGACTAATGTCTCCCTCCAGTCTGTGCCGCCCCATGCCAGCTCCACTAACCTGGAACCATGCCAGAGAGCCAGTCTGCCGTCTGAGGAGTGAATCTGAGGTGCCTGATCTCTGAGGCTCAACAGCTCTCCATCCTCCATCCTTGCTGAGTCTCTCTTGTTGTGACCTACAGGCCATGCGCAGTTTGTCATCGCTGTCTCTCAGTTACAGAAACGGGATGCAAACTTCTGCATGACATCTGTGTTTGGTGACAAAAGCCCCTCTTCGTCAGTTAACCCTTTATCTACAACACTTCTGCTCATGCCCTTATTTATTCACCTTCCTGGACTAGTGATCAGCGGGCAGTTGTGGCCCAGTTGTGGCCAAGCTCCCACAACTTAAAGCTGCTCACTTCTCCGGCTTTGTGTGTGTTCACTGTGTGTGTATTATTTCACTTGATGGTTAAATACAAAGCACCTTTTTGTAGGGCTAGGCGATTAATTGCATTTGCAATTTAATCGCGATAATACAAAACGCGATTATGTAATCGCAGAGGCGTGCGGTTATTGCGCCTGAAAGTTTATCTTGACTTTTCCTGGCTTCATGCCGTATGCACGCCGGACCGCTAGTTGGCGGTAATGCGCCCAAAGTTCATCTGAGCGCGAGGGCAGAGAGAAGAAGAGAAGTTAAAAAGAGAAGAGAAAAAAAATACAGATTTTAAAAATATCAAACGTAAAATAATAAAAAAAGCGAACCGAATTCCAAGCATTTTTGTTTCGTTGTTAATTTTACGCTTTAAATCTCCACTATCAAAACTTGTTTTCTGCTGCGTTTGAGTTGCGTGCGAGCTTTGCGTGTTCGCGTGTGTTTACTAGACGCGCGTGTTTATTTCTTTTGCAGTTTTTCAAGTAGCGTGTTATGGGGGATGAGTTCATCGCTTAACGTGGGGTAAAATAAGTTGTAGAATAAGTTCAAGTTTAAATTGTTGCCATCCCGATTTTTACTTTATTTTATTTGAGTTTGATTTATTGGACATGTATTTGTATATGTCTGCGTTTATTTTAAGTATTTTTTTTATTTTTTGGTAAGGCTTTAATGTGCGTCAGAAGAATAATTATATGTATATGTAATAATATTTTTATGTACTGTACCGTTGTATTTAATAATTTATATTTGTATAACTTGGTATGGCATATTTATTTATTTATTATTTGTTATCCAACAAGCTTGTAGCTGCTACAAGACTTGATGTTTTAGCCACCACCACTGCAATAAAAAGGTTAAAACACGCAATAGGTCATTTTAAAAGTAGTTTTTAATGTAACTAAATAAGTGCCCAAAAAAAATCGCAATCGCAATATTGCTTCTAAAAAAATCGCAATTATGATTTTGGGCGAAATCGCACAGCCCTACCTTTTCGATACGGTCCCTAGTGGCCATATTGACAAACTCACCTATTTTTTTCCTTCTTTTTAAGTTGGACCCTAGTGAATGATGCAATCAGAGCATTTAAAGTGTAACCATAGCGACCGAGCGTTCAAACTAGCCTCCGACAAGAGGACTAATAGCTCAGACATTTAAAAATGACATGTTCTATTACCTTATCACAATATTGCCCAAATCCAAAGAATGCGTTGACGCAGAGATCCGATTAGACTGATTACCTCAGTGTTGTTTAGAGTGGTGCGAAGACTTCATTTCATAAGCTTGGTGATGGAAGGCTAATCAATCGATAGATCGCACAATTGATGGGAGTCCTGCACTGAAGCTGTTAGTGACAATAAGTGGGATTACTGCAGCCTCAATGAACTGAAAGAAAAGTAATGGTCTCTGTGGCCGCCAGCATTGATATCTGCTTCTGGGAAATTGGAAACACTTGCAGTGGGCCAGAATGTTCCTGAAGGACACGGAGGACTGTGAATTTGCACACGTGTGTGTACATTATCACCCTACGTGGTCTTTTGACAGGTGGTCCGGGAAGCCCACCCAGCGCATTGTCAACACCTTTTTAGACTGTGTCACCTAAAAATCATAGATTCATCCTAGTAATGCTGAGCCGCCTTGAACCATCCCACCTGATTGGTCCTGGTGGAGACCGCCCCCCTCCTTTTACACAATCTTGTTTCTCTCTCCTCGTACCAAAGATGCGTTGACAGTGATGTCAGCGCAGGTCATGGAGATTCACCGAGTGTGTTCACGCAAAAACTGCCGGTTCCTATTCCGTCTTGTGCGCTTCCATTGCTAGCGCTCAGAGAAGGTTCACAAGGTCTGAATTCCTGCCCATCAGCAGCTGGGTTTATGACTCTGGTGTTGGGTTTCCTGGGCTTGAATAGGATCAAGCTTCTTATAACAGGTTTTATTTAGTGTGACAGAGTGCACTGCTCAAGCCGTGATGGCATTTCTACGTTTGATGGAAAATAAAAAAAAAATCTTTTAGAATAATCCCAAGGTGTTGCGTTGTTTCTGTAGTTATGTGTTCAACACTTGTTTGTGGGTTTGCTTTTTGCTCTATTTGCAGATGTTGTAAAGCAACCCAATGTGAATTGTTTCATACTAAGCCTTGTGATGCCAAATTTGTAAACTTCAAGCCAGTACTCGTACTTTGCACAATGACAATAAGTTGAATCTAAAAAAAGTAGATTTGAGCAATTGATGTTTGTTTTTTTTTATTGAAGGAAAAAGGCAGGAACATTTGCATTATTAATGCAATTAAGAAATAATAAAAAAAAGAAATTAAAAAAATTAAGAATGAAAAAAAACAATAAAGTTTTTTTTTGCTCTCTATGGTATGCTTTTTGAGTGTGATCCATTTTTGTTGAATTTGTGAGATTGTGTTAATATTAAGATCTACTAGTATTTTAGTTAACTTTAATTAGTTCATATTTAGGTTTTGCTTTACTTTTTTTTTTTTTTTTTAACATTTTTTTGTGAGTTCTTTTGTGCAAGCAGGTTAGGTTCAAAGTCTTGCTTAAGCTGTAAAAATCAGTTGCTGTTTAGGATTCAAATGTGCAACTTGTTGGTCCATCTAAACCGCTACACCACAACTTTCCTCGATTTGTTTTGCCATAATCTTTGTACTATATACAAAGATTCATATTCATGGTCACATAAAATACAGACTCACTTCTGCACAGCTGCTTTTGACAGTTTGACTGAGAAAAATAAATTGAGCATGAACTTGAACTTGCACAGAAGATGATTAATGAAATTGTAGTTTTTGATTCGATCAAGATGATTTCTAAAAGAACCGAGTCAAGGCAAAGTGACAAACGACTGCTATAATTGAAGTCGTTTGTTTTCATTCGTTTGCTGACAGCTACCTAGATTTAGCATTCTCCAGCGTTCATCTAATACAAAAAAAAAAAAAAATCTTGAGGAAACATCTGGACGTTCTCCGGCAAGGTCTGCAGGGCTGTGTCAGTGCCGGAATGTGAAGGGACAGATGCTATTAGATGTATTAATCCACCTGTGCTGAAGGAATTAGCGATAAATGCTAATCAGACCATGACCATTAAATATAACAACTGTAGTTTGATCCAAACAGCAGCCGACATGGCTAAGCAGCGATGCGTGAGTGAATACTGACAGCGGTGAAAGAGTGCTGGCTTCCACAGATAGGCCCTGCAATTCTTCTCAGGTGGAATTCATTTTTTTCTCAGCAACATTTCGAAACAAGCTCAACTTTGCTCGTCAGTCTCAAATCAACATGTTGGGTCCGTCATATCGATTTCTACAGAAAGTCGTGGTAAAGTGGGCTTTCTTTATCAATCTTCAGACTTGTTACCAAGCAACAAGATGACCCAACTCATAGCCTGTTAGCACAAAGGGCAGTTGGGGTATAATTTTAGCTTGCCCTACGTGGATTTTTATTTTCCTTTTTTTTTTCTTCTATTTTCAAATATTTTCTGGAATTTTCCAACCCGTCAGTTCACATTTTTCCATGCAGTTTTGGATGAAATTCCAAAGAATGCTGGATGATGATGCAATATTGTCACGTGCTTTAAATATTTCAAGCATTTTCATGAAAATCCCATTAGTTGGTCAAATCGGTTATTCTAGATGTAATTGTGTATTTCACATTAAAATGTCAAAGAAGACGTATAAGCGGTTTTGATGAGTAATGGAGGGATTAGTGGGTTGCTCAATCACTGTGAGACAGACTATGCTTGTGTTTTCACTGCTAATATTTCATCGGTGATTATGACTTTCCTATTTCCACTCTAAATAATGGGAACTCATTAACCGTGAGATAATTTGAATTAAAGTTTACAGCCCAATAAGCTAGAGATAGCTTTATTTACCGCACACTGTTTTGAGTAAGGTTTACTTGTTTTGTTTCAAGTCATTTAAAGTTGACACTTTTAGAAGTAGAATTAATATTCACTCTGAACTCACATTCACGTTGGCTTTGTGATATTATAACGGAAACCTTTTAATAGAACAGTGTTTCAAGCCGAGCAATGAGGCAATGAGATGCAAGCGCTCGTCTACCTAATGACTCTACACAAGTGTGTGTGTGTGTGTGTGTGTGTGTGTGTGTTTACATAACTTTTTTTCCTGCAGTTGTTCTAACACTCTTCCTTTGTTGGAATAATGGATTGGCTTGTTTGTTTGAAGAGGAAGAGTAGAAAGAAAAAAAAAAGAAAAAAAGACAATCCAGACATCCAACAAATCATCATGAAAATGTTAATGAAGAAGAGCAAAAAAGAGGGAGACGAAGCACAGGCTGCCCATACAAATTACTGTAATAAGCAGATCTACATTAAAGCAGCATAATAACCTCCGTTGCATGGCTTATCACGAAGAAAAGCACCCGAAACCTCTATCTGGAGTGATACGGAATTAATGTCTCATTACTCTTAAGCATCATCATTTTTTGGATTTCATATCAAAATGGCAGCAAATTACACAGTAATTAGATATTTTGAGGGGGAAGAAATGCTTCAGGCAATAGATAAAATTACATCTCGGCTCAATGGGATGTTGCCTGGAGGAGACACCAGCTATCAATCGTTTGCCGTAAAGTGTGTGTGTGTGTGTGTGTGTGTGTGTGTGTGTGTGTGTGTGTGTGTGAGGGTGACCTCACTCTATGAGCTCAGAGCACCAGGCGTACTTTACTGCCTGCACTTTACCGAGGCCGACTACATCTATGCTCTGGATTTGCGGCGAATTGATCGCAATCTTTGAACACTCGCATTAAGCTGGATATAATTAAGGAAGCTCTAGATGTCTGTTGTCAATTCATGGAGTCAGACATGCTTCCAGTTTTTGGAAATAGTATTTGGTTCACATTGGAATACACAGTCTGGAGTGTTTTATGAGATATTGATCTTGTAGCTTTGCACTTAAGTTGCTCCTGCTAAAGTTCACCTGTGTAAGTTTTGTAAGCAAAATGCCACTTGATATCCATAAAAATGGAGTTTGTTTTTTATTATTTACGTTTTATTATAATCGTTTTTGACTTGCTTTGGTGTTCTCTCAAATGGTTCTGATGTTCATCTTGAAGTGAGCAGACGTTTAGTTTCGTTTGACTTTTGCGGAGGATTTCACAGCATTTAAATTCATTAGGTTGCTTAAGTTGATTTCTTTTATGTGTGGGCGTGGCCAAACTTCGTACTCGGTTAAGTATGCACAAAAATTGCAAGTTAAATTTGCGTTCTCAAGAGGGAGGCAACTATATGTGCTATGAGTATGCTACATGCTACATATGTTATATGCTATACTTAAGTATATAAGTAGTATCATTACTTTACACTGAGAACATTCCAGAGAGAGAGAGAGAGAGAGAGAGAGAGAGAGAGAGAGAGAGAGAGAGAGAGAGAGAGAAATTAATACTGATTAATTATTAAATTAATAAATAAATTAATAAAAATTAATACAAAATTAATACAAAATGTGTTCCAAAATTAATACCAAATTTTGTACCAAAATTAATACCATATTAAATTAATACCAATTAATACCAAATTAATACCAAAATTAATACCTGTGTTCTTGGTAATTCAGCAGTGCAAAATTGACCATAGGTGTGAGTGAGTGTGTGAGTGTGTGAAAGTGTGAATGTGTGTCCCGCTCTGTGATTGGTTGGCTCCAAATCAGAGTGTGTATCCTTCCTAGCTGGGAAAGGTGTCAACTCCTCGTGACTCAGAAATAGACTAAGTGGTAGAAACCGTGTATGTATACACGTTTAGGCAAATAGTTGTCACCAGTCCCACATTTTCAAAATAGCGAAATAGTAATAATTTGTAGCATTTTCGACACCTTTTTGTCAACAGCTTAGTTTGTTAGAAAGCATTTATTCCTCTCCTCCCATAATATCGTTTTACATGGCTGACCCTTTCATGTCACTTCTATCAGTCCACAAATAATTACAGTCCTTTTTACTGTGGGCCAAATGTGACCATTATGTGTCAAACCGGTACATAATGATGCATGAAGGCTGGAGATGCAAGGAACATCTGCAGAGTCATAGACTGATGGGGATCTCATTTCCTACAGACCCTTGGGGCCCCCAGAGCACATCTGAGGCCCGGCCCACTCAACATTCATTGTGCCCTCCACCCGCTTCTGTCCATGCTCCGTCAAATCCCTGCCTCGTGTGCCATCGGCATGCAAGCTGTGAGGCAATGGCACCAAGTCTCGTGGCAGGAGGGACGGAAAGAGATGCCAGAGATGAATGGAGGACGGGGTTGTGTAGTGGTCCAGACCATCAACGGGAAACGGTGTGCTGAGTCTTTTAAAAGATGAACCATGGGCAGCAGTATGAGAAGGGGGAAAAAAACGGTTAAAAAATCAAATTAAATTGAAATTATTTCAAAGCTTTATTGTCCTTTCGCCGTGTCTCTCCATCTGCCTCACTCCCTCTAGGAATATCACGTGTTATTTCAATTAACTGCAGGTTAAATGAACATCAGCAGATTCGGGGAAATGAGAGGAGCTTGTGAAGGCTTTTTGGGGGGTTTGATGAAGTTAAAGACAGCATTACCCAGGTCCAATTTAATTAGAATTGTTAATGTGCTCACCACACCTCCCTTTGAAAAGTCTGGAAATTAGATGCCACACTTTTTTCGCCCATTATTTATTCTTTCATGTTGACACTTTCTAATTTCCAAGATCCAGGGATGATTAAATTAAAACTATTAATATGGAGAACGAGTCCCATCACAGACAAGCGCGGGCCCCTCGACACGCATATATATATACAGTATATAAATATATAGATTTAATATCCAGGACTGCAGAGAAAGCGTGTTTTCATCAGTGGTCTGAATTGCTTAGTCGGCAGTTCAGAGAGATGTGCTCCTAAACATCAAAAACACATTTCCGCAAAAGGGGAGGGAATTTGTCTTTAATGAGAAGTTTAATCCCAGCTCCAGTCATCCTCCACCTTTTCGGGTACATTAGGCAGGGAGTGCATGGAGAAATCCAGGCAAATTTAATTATGCTCATATTAAAGGAGACTCTGACAAGGGAGGAAGCCAGGCAACATGGATGAGCGGCACTCGGTTGTTCTTGTGCGGTGACTTTTCTTGGATTGATGGTCGAACAGAAGATCGCTGGCCGCATCAATGGAAGAGATCTACAGAACTGTGCCATTTACGCTTAGTGGAAGTGAAACGGTTTAACAGATTTGCAAGATTATGAATCCCTTTTACTTTTATTTTATATATTTTCCCCTTTCTCTCTCTCTCTCTCTCTCTCTCTCTCTCTCTCTCTCTCTCTAAACAAACACACACTCGCACGCACGCACATACACACATACTGTATATATATATATATATATATATATATATATATATATATATATATATATATATATATATATATATAATGCTAAATCCTCCACAAACAGTTGTTGATTGATTTGATTTGACATATATCATTCTTTTTTTCCATTTTTTCACCCTAGAACTGTCGAACAAAACTCACCATTTTTAAAATGTATACATTTATTACATAAATACTAAATAATAAATATACTAAATAATAATATAATAATAAAAAAAGCGGAAAATAAGTATTATTAACTTGACTAAAATACATTTTATTAAGAATGCAGTGTTATTTAAAGATTAGCAACATGAGACAGCAAGAACAATATTTCACACATGCGTGTAGAGAAATGGTGCCCACATGAGCTGCCCAGATGTGGCCCAGCTAAATTTGTCTGCAGTCCCATGGTGCCCCCGCATGTGTTGATGGTGGACACTTAATGGGCTCCACATTGGACCTATGGGAATATATTATTAATATATTGCAATTATGATCTAATAATATATTGTAAGGTACTCCACATAGACCCCAACAGGACCTCAAACAGGTTCTACTTGCTGTGAAGTGACAGTAGTACTCACTGTGTGCCATCGTGGTCTATACCTGGTCTATACCTAATTAATCTTTGGAATGTGTGTATGATTAAGAATGTAAATAATATGAATCATTAATTTGATTTGTGGGATGAAAGTGAGAAATTGTTTGGTTTTAACCTCAGATCTGTTTCGACTGGCCAAATAATGAAATGATTGTCAAAAGGCAATAAAAGGGAACAAAATGTCCCATAACTTTTTTTAAGCTGTAGAACTCTTATGTGGCATCCCAGATAAAATGTCCAGTTAAAACATCGGCTCATATTACGATTTTTTTTTAGCACATGTGGACCTCTGTGTTTGATGGAGAGTCTACAGTTGATATTAAACTCCATTTGCGTGTCATTGGGAGTCATGTTCTAAATTTTTAAAAAATTTACTTTTACTTTGACTTTTTTTAACTTTCTATGAGCATTATTGGTTCAACCCGTATATTTTTCTGGTTATGTGCAATATCTTCACGCTACTATTTATTGTCAGTCACTTTTTACTTATTTGTATTATACAGAGATTTTTATGCAGATGTACATTTCTATTTTTTGCTTCTTTTATTATTATTATATTTCTCTTTTGTGTCATTTTTTGTTTGGTTGAGCAACTGTAACGAAAAAAGTAATTTCCCCCTAGGGATGAATAAAGTTTTTTGAATCTTGAATCTTGAATTGAAAAATTGATCTTTGTCAATTTTGCATTTAGTCACAATGTATTGCCTCTATCATTTGGCAGCTTTTAGCGAAGCGATTTCATTGTGTGTCTGCTAACAAAATATGAAGATTCGTCTTTGAAGTTTGACTCGCTTTGTGTTTTTTGCAAGATTCTATTAGTTGTGTATACATTACATGATGATATGTATAAAACAAGCCCGTGCACAAAATAAAAAAGAAACTCCACTCTACACCACACTTTCATTCAAAGTGACGTCTGCTGTGTTAATTGTGAACAGACACGCTGGCTAATGAATGGAAATGAATGTGTGTTTGTGGAGGCAAAATAGCCCATAATTACACAATTACCCTCTGAAGGCAAAGGTGTGCTACATTTACACAAACAAACATTTAGGTTCCCTGCAAAATATGCCTTTGGAATGACTTTGTAGACAAAGAACAGACACGGAATTAGCAATGCTAATTAGGATCTTCATAAGTAATGTGTGTGCCATTCTGATGACATTATAATGGAAGAATGGCTGTTAAAGCCTCGCTGCTCTGTAACATCTCAACAAAAAAATGGCCGAATTAATATCTATAGTCACTAGTCTGTGAGTTAATCTAAAATAATGAATATAAACATACTAAGGCTTGCTAACTAAGCTAGTTTTCTATTAAAGTTTCTATTAAGTCTCTCTCACTCTTTGCCAGTTGCCTCACCTGCGAAGACGAGTGTCTTCCATCTTTCTTCATTCACCACGAGTGTCTATTTTCTCACTTCAGTCGTGTGTAATGGAATAACACAGTGGCGTTTGAGTTGCCGTGACCACTCAGACAGCTCTCGGGCTTCCAAATAGAATTATGCTGTAAGTTTGATGCACGGTGATAGACAAAACAGCAGGAGCTCATGAATATGCATGATGTGTCTTAGAATATAAATGATCAGGGACTGGCCTCTTGGCCGACCCACTTAGGCTGTCAATTACTGCTGTGGCAGGATGGTACCGATAGGATGAATCCAAATTCTTTTGCAGCATTCATCGTTTTATAATGTGACTGTGCATATGTGATTAGAAATTTAGTAACATGATAAATTGGTTGGTTAAAAAATAGTGCGTAGTCGTGTGAGAGGAGCCAAAGTTAGACATTAGATTTACCTTGCAAATGGGTCTCCTAGGTAAGGCTATTCATTTATTTTTATTTATGTGTTTGTTTTTGTAAGCAAAAGCTGCTTTGGATAAAATTAGTCAGAAAACACGAGTTTATTTAATATAATTCAACACCAAAATTCAAACTGACAGATTCATTTTTTTTATTTATTTTTAGTGAGTTGAACTTGCTAATACCTTTATTTTTTTTTAATACTTTTTTTAATCACAAATTTGCAGATTCACGAAACTTGATCTATGGGAATAATTCACCATAGTTTGATTTACTTTTTTCCACTCAGGTGAAAGGAAAAATCCATATCACAGCAGCCTCGTATCAACGTGTTGTTTGTGTGATAATTCAGTATAAGATCAGAGAAGATAGCCACACTACATTTCCAGGATCGTCATGTTTGTGTCAGATTGTGGGAATAAATACAATCTACATAATCAGATAAAATGACATGAGAGAGAGAGAGAGCGAGAGCGAGAGAGCATTTCTGTAGTGCAAATATTGTTATTGTTTATTCTTTTGCAATAAATAAAAAATATGCATGGTCCATGATGACTATAAATAAAAGTGCAATGTGAATGAGACCTTAGAGATTTTTTTCGTTGTCAATGTCACCTGAGGGACAACATAAAGTTTGCCAACAACTTTATCTTATTTTCATTTTTTGACCTATTACTCCCAAAAAAAACTTGTACTACCATAGCTCTTCACTAAAAAAGTTTGAAACGTTAAAAACCGGAATAAAAAGTGATAAAAGCAATACTTGCCTTCAATAAAATTAGGGAAAAAAATCTATCAAAATTAAAGTCACCATCCATTCACTTAAGGTGACGCATTAAACACTTGGCCTATTTTACATGCAAATGATTGCAGAGCTGCACGGGTAATTGGGAGCAGACTCCAGTGTTCAGATGTCTGCCACATTATTGGCACTCTGTAGATATTCCGTGAGCGTAGGCGGGCAGGGGAACATAACACAAGTCGCTTCTCCATTTGTCAGATTGCATGAAATTGCATATACCAGTGTAAATGTGTATTTTGGTAACTATGGCGCTTGCTGATCATTAGACTAAGTAGCTATTTTCCACCGCTGGCATGTAACACGGCATGGCAGATCAGCAAATGAACTTTGACACTGTCTTTCTTTAAATGCAAAACAGAGCATCTTCAACTAAGAGCAAAAAAAAAAAAGGAAAACACCATGACTTGAGTTCATGGTTTGTAAGTTGTGTGCCAATTAAAAACCCGTGGATTATTTACTAGGCGTGTGATTTAGTGTCGTGCATGTTTCCAGGCTACTAAAATGTAGAGAGAAGTAAAGAAAGACAGGCATACAGATGGAGAGACTAAAACTAAGAAAGAAAGACAGACAGACAGACAGAAGTGAATGAATGTAATTTTCAATTTGGCCACTAGGGAATAAATTGTGCGCTGCATTTTCACTACAAACCCGGAGCAGTAGGCAGAGTTGCTCAAGGAGAGAAAGTTGCAGAATCAGTCTAAAATAGAGTTTGGGTAGGTGATGGATAAAATGTACTTATTAAAAGGTGGTGAAGCTGGGTATTGACAGAACCAGATATAAGTTTATAATGCGTCCGTGTAGCAGCATGGGGAAAAACAGCTGCCAGCTCCGCTATCTATGATAAATTACAATGTCGAAAGATGTGGGTTTTACGCACTTTCATAATTGTTATAACTTCGGGAGGGGAAATACTTGTTGGTTTCCAGCCAATATCTAATCGTTCCCGCACCATCTCCGCTCCAATGGCTTTACTATCCATTGCCGCAGCAGGAGCGCCGCACATGTACATAACTTTTTTCCAGCTGACAGCATACAAAGTGAGGGAAAAAGAAAGAAATCAATAATTATCTAAGACCCTCGAGGAGCCACTCAACGCCTGGTCCTGAAAACCTATCAAATCATCGCAGCCTTGTTCTCTGCCTAGTGACAACCATCCTCCCTCCTCACCCCCCAACCTGTCCCCTCCTCAGGCCTGGCTGGGACTCTGTTAGCATTGTTAATGGGCAAATGGGCATTGTTGGTGAATTGAGGACCTCTGCTCCTCTCTCCACATCTCGGTTCCTGGCCCCAGCAGATGGATGGGCCTGACCTCGCTATCAGCGAGTCCCAGACACTAAGTCCGAGAGTGGCGTAACAAAGTAGGAGGAATGATCCCTCTGTGGGGAGAACGGGAAAAAGCCAGGCCCCCATAATGAAGTCAGGGTCCATTGTGGAAAGTCGTGGATGGGAGCGTGGAGACCACAGGGAGTGATGGGGGTCTGTGCAAACGGGGGCGGGTGGGGGGTATCCAGGCCCACTCATACCCCCTGCCCCGTGATGAATGGCAGTAGATGCTGAAAGTGAAATGCACTGTTGTGTCTTGGCAGAGACGGAAGCAAAAAGTGTTGGCCTGGAAACTGGATTGAAACTCGGTGGACGGCTGTCCTTGAGCGAACCTGGCTGTGCTAGACTAGATACGGAAGTGTGCAGCGCTAATGTAGTGAGTCTGAGACAAAGAAGTTAGTCTTGGTTTACATTTTAACACTACGTGATACGTGTGAGAAGTCCCTGCAGTGTTGGTTTACCTGGCATGGGTGACTGAGCAAGCCACGGAACTTCTTTCCCCACAAGAACGTTCATTTTTCTCACCTCCTTATTGGGAAAATGCTTTTTTCCTAAAACTTTAAGTGAAGGTTTCCATCAGGGAAATCAAAAGGCTGATAACAATTTGAATATGCGTGTGGTGTCTAAGGCCAACTGAGTCAATATGCATAATTTCCCCCATGCATATCTAATGTTTAATTAACACGTGACCAGCCAATCAGAAGCCTTTAGGTGGCATGTACTGGTCTGTTTGTTGATGAGTATCATGAAACCTCCATGGCAATCATTAGTTGTATTGTAATATGTGGTGAGACTGTGAAAAACATGGAGGAAGAGGGATAGAGCATTTATCTGAAGACTGGACCAGAGCTTCTCCCCCAGCCACACTGGATCCCCACCATCTGTCCCAGCTGCTGCCTTCCTTTAACTGCTTTTCTGATTGACAATGAACCCAAAGCCCTGTGATAATTGTGGCTGCTTGGTGACTTGGGCAGGTAATGCCTTCCTTTCAGGATTTATCAAGCTCCATCTGTTCCCGTTGGTGTCTGACGGAGTTAAATCCCCACCCTCACAACCCACCCCTTTATTTGCCCCTCGTGCTTATTTTCCTTAAGGGTCTAGTCAAGCAAATATTGAGCTTTTGTGCAAGGGATGCCTATTAGACTGCTACCCAGTGACCTAACGGGGCTAAAGAAGGGACTTAAGCAAACCTTGTCTCTTTGCTTTTGACCTGAAGACTCCTTGTGGCCAGTTAGAGTCTTTCTATTCTTAGTTTCAAGTCAGTCTGGTGTGAGTTGTGTTGTGTGGCACAAACTATTAGAAATGCAGTTTTCTCAGTGGTGAACCTTCTTCTTCTCTGTCACTCGACTCTGGCTTCTGGAGAAATGCGATACTTCATTTGTCAAGTCACCTGCCGCAGGTGCACATTTGTTATTGGTTGAAAAGTCAAAGTGCTTTTTGTAATTGGCCAGGCTTGTTTTGAAATCAAGACAGGAGTCTGTTTATTACTTAATTCTGTTGACATTATGCAATTTCTACACCTTGTCAAAACCAATTAAAACGAATGTTTCCAAACCGCTTTCCTGTGGGAATGTTTCCTCTTGCTGTTGCGCTGAATGTTCTGTTGTAGATTTACACTGCTGTCGGAGCCATTTTGTGGCACTTTGGACACAATAAAAGTCACTGAAACAGTGTTAAACCTGTGACAATTTGAGTTGACAAATTACTGGCTTGCAGTAGGTTCAGTATCACAAATAAATGGCAAAAGGTGGTCAAAAAATTAGAATGTTTAATCTACGTTTAATGTTTAAATTTTTTTTAACATTCCAAACATGCCAAAATTCTCATCCTCAGAAAAAGTATTACTTTGAACCAGATGTAAAGAATATCCATAATCTCATGTCTAAAACCAATTCATATTTCATATAAAAAGTATATGCTTGAAACCCATGGCTATTGAAGAGAAACTTATTTTGTTCCCAACAGCTGAAATGGCCACTAGAAACTCACTTCTGCCAAGCTGATTTCTCTATCGCCAGACTCGTGCTGGTTTTTGGCTCGAATTTCTAAAATATGTCAGTATTACTTTGCAGAAATAGAGCGATCCTAGCCATGTGTTTGCTAATTATAGGCAGCGTTTTACCATCTGTTGAGCACAGATACAATTTTGGGTCAGAATAATCAGATAATGCGTGGATTTGCTATTGTTAGTACGTGGACAATATATTCAGCAAGGTTTTAGTGTTTAACAGTCTTTTTTGAGCCACTTAAAGGTGAAGGAAACAGTTTATATTGGGATTTCCTTGCATATTGTTCGAAGTTAAAGCAAAGAAATAGAAACCCCGAGACATTTTCATCGCACATTGTTCAGCCACGGTTAGACACAGTAATTATGGTTGTTCAGAAAAGATACTGATATTGAACAAAATGTTTTTGATGTGATTTAAAAGGTGTATTTAAATGAATTAAAATTAGCTCCATGCACTAGAATTAGCTCATTAATTCTAACGATCATGTGAGATCAAGGAAAAGGAGGAGGACATCCATGTCGGTTGGAAGCAAATTAACACAGAAGATGGAATACCAGCGTCTTATAAACACCTCAGTCATGTGCTGTATCTAAAATAATTATTTTTTAACAGTGTGCAACACATTCCTATGCTCCGTTAAATTGCTTTAAAGATTTTTGCTTTATTTTTATGGAGGTGAATGAGATCATGACCTTGTACAGTCTTCCTAGACTAAAAGGATGTGTTGGAAACGATGGTGGTGAGTGTGAAAGCAAATTCAAATCCACCAGCCGCATTTTAATTTGGATTTTGCAACCAAATTCAGAAAGTAGAATATTGTCAGAGTCAAACGAAGAATTGCAATGGATCATTTTAGAATCCCGAAGGGACCATGAGAGCAAATGGTCAAAGTGGAAGCAGTTCTGTCTGTTATAAATGTCTGTTACTGAGGGAATTTTCTGACATGCCCAGTAATAAATGAGATTAAGCACATTTAGCTCGACAGGAAAGAACAGTATTTTGCCGTTATAGGTTGGCATTTTGTCAAATATCCTGAGGAAACGTAGTGAATAAGGTCATAGGAAGCAACAAGATATTGAAAGTCGTAGATGTGTGTATTGAACTTGGCTGAAGTAACGTAGAATCAGATTAGCGGCATAGTGGGAAGGAATATCACCGGTAGAGGCTTTTTTAAGTGGAGATTGCATTTACTCCATGCTTGCGTGGGTTTTTTCTGGTTCTCCGGTTTCCTTTCACACCCTAAAAACATGCACTTAGGAAAATGGACGTCTGGAGATTGTCCAATAAATTTAAGTGAGTTTGACTGTAAGTGTCTGTGTATCCCACTCTGTGATTGGTTAGCCTCAAATCCAGGGTGTGTCTCCCACATTTAGACCACGAGTTGCTGAGATTAGTAACAGCTCCTTGTGACCTAGAAATGGAAAAGTCATGATTATAGAAACAAAGATACAAGCCATTGTCATAGAAATAATAAATGGAGAGGTCAGAAAATAAATGGAGAGATATATTCTTGGAAATAAAAGTAAACAAAAAGGTGGAAATACATCAATAAACAAGGAAAAATAAAAAAAAGCAACACATGTAATACAAATAAAAAGTAGCACAGTGTTCATTAACTTTTTACAAGTTTACAAATTTGAATGTTTTTGAAAATGGTTTCATTTAGTTTGTTACAATTTTGCATCTGATTTCAAAATATCTCAATATTTTACAATTGCAAATAAAAACCAAAACCATTTGAAAAGGAGGATTTATTTTATTTTCATTTTTTTTTTTTGTTTTTTTTTTTATCAATTTTGATCATTTTCCGTTATAAATCCCACCAATCATGTTTGAATCGAGAAACTCTCTTCAAATCAGAATTCAATCTTTACTGAGAGTTAGGCAGACATTGAAAAGAAAACGTGGACATGAACTTTGCATATTGCTGAAGATGGATTAAATGGTGGTGGAGGTGGTGGTGGTGAGGTTTGGGGCGGGGTGGGGTGGGGCGGTGGTCTCTAGCTGATTTAAAGTGTCTGTCTGTGTATTATTCTGTCATCCTGTCAGTTTCCTGGATCTCATGTGACCGCACAAGATGGCAGCGCTAAGTCTTGAGAAACCATTGCTTTATCCCGAGGGTAAATGCAATCAAGATTCCAGCTGTAGACATCATTTATATCTGACAGGGGTTCAGGGATTTAATGTTACGATAGTGTGAGATTAACCAAGTCACCATCAAACCTGGTGTAAGTTTCAACCATCCTAATA
>MU204241.1:2505016-2546794 GCA_017309775.1 Paedocypris sp. Pulau Singkep
CTCTCTCTCTCTCTCTCTCTCTCTCTCTCTCTCTCTCTCTCTCTCTCTCTCTCTCTCTCTCTCTCTCTCTCTCTCTCTCTCTCTCTCTCTCTCTCTCTCTCTCTCTCTCTCTCTCTCTCTCTCTCTCTCTCTCTCTCTCTCTCTCTTTCTCTCCCTCTTTCTATCTCTCTCTCTCTCTTTCTCTCTCCCTCCTTCTTTCTATCTCTCTCTCTCTCCCTATGCCTTTCTTCCTCTCACTCTAATAATTTCTTTGTCTATTTCTCTCTCTCTGTCTCTCTCCCTATTCCTTTCTTCCTCTCACTCTTCAATAGCTTCTCTCTCTCTCTCTCTGTCTTTCTCTCTACACCACCCACACAATGCAACACCAAATGTTAAGTCCAAGTAACAAACATTTGAAACCAAAGAGTGATAAAGGTTTTTTAGAAGACAATCATTCCTGTTGCTCTTCTTCAATTCTGAAGCGTAGCTCTCGAAACGGTTTGGAGTTCGAGTCCATATGGAAAGCAAGGAAATTAATGCATGACTCAAGGGGATTGTAAAGTAGGTTACTTCAGATAAAATGCACACATTTATGCAGGTAAATCTACTTTTATAATTAATCTCAGTCAGTGTTTTTTTTTTATACGAGTATAAAAAAATCCACTCCGTTTGTTTTTTTCTAGCTGCTACACTGGTAAGTATATTAGTGACTTATTTTTTTCATTTTCTCTGATGCAACAAGTCTGCCATTAAAGTCTTTGCACTTACAGGAACCAAATACTCTGTGACACTGAAGCAGAACCTTCTTAATTTCCATTTGCTTATTATAAAGCCTGTTATTTTTCCCCTGCTGGTCCGGAGCTGCACACTTTCTTATCTCGTTCTGAACTTCCCCGCTAAGTAAATCGTTATTATTGACTTTTCATTCTAACGTAATGGAAAACACAACTTATTTCTCATTTACACTTCACAGACACCGTCTCTCATTTTAATTGGAACACCACAGGAGCATTTATGATGCCTTCTTCTGTCAGATTCCTAATGCGCCAAACTAATGTCTTGCCCCGCTGCCCTCAAGGAGAACATGTTCTCCACGTGCTTTAGCCCACCACAACCTTTGGCGGCGAGCGAAACCACAAGCTATACCAGAAAGTCCACGCAAAGATCAAAGACAACGCAATCAATAAGATATATAACATAACAAATAATGCCGTGGGTGGCTCATTAATCCTAACATTGCCTTATTACACTGTCTGCAGGTTTGTCCTGCCGGGTCACTTTGCTGTGTTTATTGAAATTCAGCACACTGGAGTCCACACAGTAAAAGATCAGACTTCAGCATTAATGCTAGTGCGGCGCAGGGTCAGCCAAAGTGACCTTAGAGTAAGTGGGAGCCTCTTTTGGACTTGTTTGGTTGTTTAATACCCTGTGGTAGCAATCTGTACTTTTACTGCGCTTTTTACCACTTGAAGAAAAGTGGCAGCTGTTACTGTCCAATCACATGCACGTCATTAAAAAAAAAAGTTATTGTTAATATGGCCACTAGGGGCCAAGTCGGATTTGTGCACTGCATTTTACCATCCAGTGAAGTTACCACTCCAAAACCGGAGCAGTGGGCAGACTTAAGATGTGGTAGACAAGTTATACCTCGATTTAAATATTTTAATTTTTTTTACAGAAAATAGCAAAATTATTTTCGCCATTGGAAAGATGTTTGTTGCATGGATGATCTGCAAAAGAATAGCGTTGTGATATGCAATGACTTTAATATGCTTTTTTTTTTAAGGTGTTTATATGCTTTTCAATGTTTAAACAGAAGCTGATTTGCGACTTGATACTGTTAGAAATGTTAAAAATCTAATTTGTACGTTAGATCTGTGATTGAAGGCTGGACACACGCCAACCAGCGGTTGGCAGCCTTACAATCACAGACTATGACACACAACCACACACATTTACACTCTCACTTACACCTATGTACAATTGTCCAATTCAGTTGCATGCTTTTGGACGTTGGAGGAAACCGAAGAGCCGGATGACAGAACATGCAAGCATTGCACAGAAAAGCCAAACAGGATTCTTGGTTCTTGCTATAGACTTCCACAGTTAATTATATACATTTTAACATTGTAATAAAATGAATAGAACAATATTGCAAAGACTTACAAAGTCTTTTAGAGCATTTTTAGTTTGTAGTTACCGTAATAAATCTCTGTGTCAGCGTCCGTTCTGAGTGAATCCGTGCGCTGTTTTTACATTCACATGACGTATAGTGTGTCATTTCCATTACGCACCTAATGCGTCGTGCATTTCCGCCATTAGTGTGTAGCCGAAAGATCCTGGTTTCCAGCTGGGCCGGTGCGGGAGCGTTGAAGGGCGGCTATTAAAGGCCGTTTTTGGTGCTTTGGGGTTGAGAACCTGTTGTTTTATCCCTCAAGTCTACACCGTGTTATTACAGGCACATGTGACATTGGTCTCACCAAACACCTACTGTGATCGTCCGATCCAAAATGATGGCTTTTCCCTCAGTGACCTTGAAGACAAGGTGTCTTTCCGCAGCCAATTCATCACAATCAACGCCAGATCATTTATAGTAAAAGCCTTTTTTTAAAACCGCCCCGGTGAGTTTGTGTTTAGAAACAAAGCAGAGAAATCCCTCCAACTCGCCACCAGAGCTTAAGCGAAAGACTCCAAGGTCCAGATCTGGATGTGAAATAACCCCAAGGCCTGTTTGGCCAGCGTTCTCTAGGTGGTTGTGGCTTTCTGCCTGAAAGGTGAGCAAAACCCATTACGGAGGTCTTGAGTTTACTGGGAGTAATAATGCAATTTACATAAATAGTATGTCTGTTGGTTGTTCCATTAATCTTACTGACATCTCAACCAGGTAATTTATTTATAAAGGATCAGTCCAACCTAGGATTAATTAAACGCTTTTGTTATTTCCACAAGAAATGGGGAGAGCAGAAGTAGGGATCGTTGTGCCCAAGCTGCACGATTACAACCCAACAACCTGAGCTAGAAATGATTTTTGACCTATTTCACACGCGTCATTGATCAGTTACCGTGTTTGACACGCGAGAATGTTAAATGGCGACTTTGACCTTAATTAAATGCAAAAGAAAATAGACAGACAGACAGACAGACAGATAGACGGACGGATGGACGGATGGATAGATAGAGATAGATAGATAGATAGATAGATGGATGGATGGATGGATGGATGGATGGATGGATGGATGGATGGATGGATGGATGGATGGATGAATGGACAGACAGACAGACAGACAGACAGACAGCCAGATCGATCACATAAATTCTGTTTTTGTTTGTGCAACTATTTTTTTTCTTTATGATCATTTGTGGATATTGTTCATAAAATCCGGGTTTGTTCAACAAATCCCACTTCATGACCCAGAAGAGTCTTTGCTCTTAGTCATGATTTGCAGTATTTTTCTGAATGTTTTAATGTTCTCATTTTTATATTGCCATGTCGGAGATTTTGTCAATTCTTTTTGTGGCTCATATATTAGGTATTAACTAACTTTAAAATACAACTATGGAGTATTTTTAACAAACACTTCTCTGTTAGAGCTTAGGGACTTCTCCATTCAAGTCTATAGGTTTACTGTCCTTTTCATGTCATTCATTATTACAATATGTGAAACGTTCAGACTGAACTTTAAGCTTCATGAATTACTCCACATGCTCCTAAAATGAGTTTAAATTTGAAATGTAACGAATCGTCATAGCAGTAAATAACATACGTCCGAGTTAATGGGCTTTTCCTGTGCCATTCAGTTCCATCATAAACTTGCTGAGTGCGAATACTGTTCTTTCTGTGTATGAATCACAGCAGGATTTGAATTATGACTAATACGCGGGTAATGTCATGAGACATTTGAATTTTCCTCTGACATTACCATATATTTTAACCTCAAGGAGGTGAATAAACCCTTTGTGTGACTGAGAATGTATTAGGGCCAATACATGTAGGGATCTAAATAATTTTATTTTATTGCAATTTTGCTTTCTTTGCTTTTTGGATTTATCAGTTTCTTTCAGATGTCACATCTTGAATAATATACTTTTATTGTTATTTTTTTTCATTATATTATTGCAAGTTGTGTGTGTGTGTGTATTTATTTATCTTTGAGCACTTTTTTACTTCTAATTCAGTGCTTTTTTTGTACATTTTTTATTAGCTATTTGCTTATTTCCAATGTTTGTATTCATTAGTTAATTTACTGAACTTCAACAGAATTTTCCTTAATTTTAGATTTTTTACATTTTACAAGACATTCCATTATTTCTTTTTTTTAAGTTCTTTATTAACAAACGTTTACTTTGTTTACATATATTTTGCTCATGTATATTTTGCAAACATTTTTAAAAAATATTAATTTTTTGTTTGATATTTTTCTTATACTGTGCATATTTTAATATTTATATTTTTTGTATACATTAAATTTTTGGATTCATAATACAATATGTATGTTACTTATTTATTTATTTATTTATTATTTTTTTCATTTTAATAAAAAACTAAAAAAGTAAGTCAATAATATAAAGTTATTGTCGGACATATTAACATCCTGCAGGGTCAAATAGATGACCAAATAATAAAAAAGTTTGACTTTCAACCTAGTATGACCTCTGAAATCCTAAATCATAATCGAACTGCTATGTCTCTCCCTAAAAGTGTTTTTGGAGAGCAGAGGTGCCCGAGAATGAGGATAGATGAGTATCGTCTGTGATGTATTCTCACCCTCGTCTCCTGCCTCTGTACGTGTCTCCATCCACCTCAGGTCTGACGCTCCGTCTGATAGGTCAGACTTGCCCTTGATTCCCCTTAAAGGGAAATTACCCAGGATGTTGAATGCGCGCCAGACGCTCACATTCATACCTTCCAGGTGTCCAAAGTCAAGGTCTCGGGCTCTTTCAACGCAGTCTTACCAGTCTAATCAATATGTCATAGGGCTCAGAATCGAAGTGAAATACCTCGGGCCCGCCTCCTAATAAGATATTTGCAGCCATAAATGTAAGGATTAACGATAACAAATGACACCAGAAGCTGAGGTATGGCTCAGCGGCCCCTTGGTGCGTGAGATTTCAGGACGGGCGTTATGCTGTCATCAGGTTCATTACCCTGGGCTGGATTCAATCACACCGCCGAGCAAAAATGCCCACCAGATGAAAACATAAGACGGGCATGGATTTATCAAGCCACTCTCATACGCTACTGAAGATGATCAACACGGCGGTGGGCATCCATTAGGTTTTGTCAGATTCCTTAACTTTAGCATAAATAATAAATAGATGGGTGTCGGGGGTGGGGGGTAATTCCATAATCACACGAGCTATAAAAGACAATCATTTACCAAAAGTGGCAATAAATAAGTCCGGTGATATAGACTCGCGGCCATTAATGAATGCCTCAGTGATGCTGGCAAATTTACTCGCGCCTAAGAACAATAAAAGACAAGTGTGTGTATATTAAAGGTCATTGCTGGCACATAAATATGGCACAGGCTAAAATGAGCAGTATTCATCACTTTTAATGGCACGGAATTGGTTGTAAAAATATAATCATGGATTCCGCAATTTGGTCGGAGTAAAAACAGGTCGGGTCATCTGTGATTCCTGTCAGGGAAGTGTGCATGTTTGCAGCCAAATTAAATCACTTGATGGGTTTTACAGGAATTATCTTGCTTAAATGTATGTGACTTATTACAACAACATGAGGGGAAGTAAATACTGTATATACCGTACATGTGACATTTTCACCTCTGCTAAATGTACAAATATATGTAAATATAAGGTGTATTGCATGTAATAAAGCACACAATTTGAACAAATGCACGTTATGAAAATAAAAAAATTGAATTATTTGTAGTCTAATGCAAACTTACAAATGATTGGTAAGTAATCGTTCTATACATCAAGCAGCAAGATTCATTGGAATTATTATTTTCCTTTCCAAATTAAATCATTTATCATGTTTTCATAACAATATAGTTTTGTTGTAGTTGTGAATTAATTTTTCATTGAGGTTTTTGCAATATTAAAAAAACATATTATATAAATATGTAAACGATATAATTATGTGGTAAATATTTAGTATATTTATTTTTATTTACATTTATTTAAAAAAAATAATAACTGTAGGAATGCCAACAACACTTGTGTGCCTGTGTGTGTGTGTGTGTGTGCTAGCGTGTGAGTACATATGTAAAGCACATAAATAAAGGGCCTGTGTGTGTACATAAGTTAAGCACACAAACAAAGTGTGTGTGTGTGTGTGTGTGTGTGTGTGTGTGTGTGTGTGGTCAGTTTGTCAATCACATGTTAAAATAAACAGATGCCGACCTCTTTGGCCAACAGTCCCACTCATCGTAATGAACTTCTCACGCTCGACCTTTTCGCGGGGCATTTACATGCAGCGGACGCATGTCAGACATGTTTGACTGTTGGCCTGTAAATAGGTAGGAGGTAATCAGCATTGTTTAAACGCTGCTTTGCATATGCATGCATCATTAATTAAATGCTAATTAGGCCCAGGCCTTCCTCTCCTTCCAAAGGCATGAAAAGAAGGTTATTGAAAGAGAATAGAGGACTTGTAGAGATCAAACTACAAACTACCGTATTTACTCGACTATAAGTCTCGTCTCGTGCTGGCTGCTCCGCTCTCACACACACACACACACACACACACACACACGCACGCGCAGAGTCACACACACTTTGGTCTCAGCTCTCATATAAGAGCGACTCTTCTGACTCCAGTCTCTCTTTGGCATGGGGCTTCACAAATAAACGAGTCACACGGTGGATTTCGAACGTAGTATTTATTCCCAAACCAAGAGTTAGCATTAGCCGTCGCATCTTTCTCCTTAAAGGGCCAGAGCACTTTTCCCACAATTCTTTAAAATTATAATGCAGCCATACCAATTACAATTTAAACCTTAAACATAAATTAACAATAACTTAAATAGATTAATACCAACATGAATTTTGATTTTTAGGTTTCCTTTACCACCAAGGATGTCTGAATAGTTTTATTCTTTCTATTGCATTAAGGAGCATCTGAACAGGTGTTCTATCATTTTTTCCCAGCGCCGCTTTAGTGTCCCGATGGGCCCCAAATATATGAAACCCAAAATTGGGATTCTACTCATTTCTATTTTTTCACTTTTCTCTCATTTCTTTCTCTCGACTTATAAGGGGGTCTAAACAAAATACCACAATCTCACAGCTGAAGTGGGGGGGTCGACTTATAAGTAAGTAAATACGGCATTTCTGGATGTCTCATCCATGGATGTGTTTCATGCCGATCTGATCAACCTCCGGACTCCCTCGGTGAGCTACAGATTTATTAATGGCTACTGCTTCCCAAACAGCATGTGAATTATGTAAAACAGCCATAGCTCAAATTTAGCAAACCCTTGCTACAGCTTATTTCTCGCTTCCTCTCTTGCCAGAGGGGGGAAATGTGTCAGATGTGGGTGTGTGTGACTGTCTAAGCAAGGCAGATCCACATAACTCCTGACAGCGATAGCGGGTCTATCTGGCACACCCAAACCCTTTTCAAATGACATCTGCTCTTCCAAATGCTCCGGCGTAACTGGAAAAGTTATCATTCTATATTTATATAATCAGACGCTGTCGTGTTCCATCAAACGATTCAGCCTGTGCTGGCAGTGTCGTCTCTCATTTCATGATTTGTTTTCTGTTTTTGGTTGCACTGTGGGATCTTACCGAGGTTCCCAGCGTGTCGTTTGTGCACTTTGCGGTGTAGATGTGACACCAAAGCAGTTCTTTTGAGCAACGAGTTCACCTCTCTCTGTGAGACCCCGGGTTAGGATGCTGGAAGCCTCTGACAAACATCTCGCAACTGAGCGTGTCTTCTTTATTTTGCTTATTATTTTATTTATTTTCTCACCTTCAGCTGCCAATTCCCGGCACACAATCCACCCGAGAGCCTGAGCTTGATTCTTGTCAAGCGGACAGATGCTAAAGTACTCAAGACACCTATTGGCACTTATCACTTCCCTCAAATCGACTTTTCGGTAATGCAAAATCCCACTGCTTTTAGGAAATATGCATGTACAATCAATAGTTTCGAAGTAGGGATAACAATAAGGTGTTTGTTTTATAATGGCTTGACACCGGGGGTGTTCGATCTGTAACTCTGGTGCCAAAGTTTGTTCAGGATTTAGTTTCCCAGCTCTTTTTAGATTTAGACTGACATTTGTCAATCCATTTTCTGAACCCCTTTTCCATTGTTGGGTCAGGGGAGCTGGAGCTCATCTCAGCAACTCTGCACCTGAAGCATGGACACACCCCCTGGAGGGTGGCCAACCAATCACAAATTTGATACAGACATACTCATTCACTCTCTCATTCACACTTGTGGCACTTTTATTTCAGACTCCAATTCTCCACCTTCAAAAGGACTCGAAACTATCGCATGCATTAGAAAGCACTTACAAACCCCACACGGAATATTTGAGGGGAAAAAAAAACTAGTTGTGCTTTTGGAACTAGAAGCCATATTAAATTATTCAAAAATTGTTTTCATTTATTTTCTATTTGTTAGTTTTTTTTTTTTGGCATATTTCCTTAACTTTCATATTTGCACATTTGTATGCTCTTCTAACTTGAGCTTATATGTACTTTTTCTATTGACAGTCACTTGACCTCTTTTGACCTCAAATCAAATATGTCTGCCCATATGTCTGTTCATTGGTGGTTGACTCACTGCTCATTTGCATAAAATGTAGCTCCGTTTAACACCTGACACATTCTTGTCATGCCACCATTGATGATGACGAGCCTCCAGTTGTTTTGGTTGACTTTGCTCGCTGCTGTTTGCATCCAGAGTCGGAGCTGTGATTCACAATTATGTCATCACTCTTGAAACTTCCACAGAAACTCAACGGACAAAAAAGTGTGGTAGTAAAAAAAAAAAAACCAAACAAGCCAGATTTATTGTTTACTATTAGGGTATGTCCATCCCTATTTTGGGACCCAAGACGAGATGATGGCCCACAACCCTCCCACCCCTCAAGCAGGGGGCTGAAAATAAACAGGAAAAGACCAGAGGGAGGAAAGAGAGATAAAAAAGAGGAAACTTAAAAAGGAACGCACTAACAGCGTCTCAGGCTGGCCTCCAAGTGAAGCTGTCCACATTCTCCTTCCTTGCTCAATGTTCCATGACAACAAGGTGAGATGAACAGCAGAGGTTAGTCTGAGCAGCTGCTTCCTGGGTTGGAAATTCCAAGCATTGAGGACCATCTGTCTATATGTTCACTGATATATATGGGAGCCATCTATCAGGCTGCAGCCCCGCAGCTGCTTGCTCGTCAGGCCTGCTGCCTTTCTCTAGGCGCCCCAACAATGGAAGCCAGTTCCTCAGCTTGTGTCACTGAGAATGGCTGATTTGATTAAGTCCCAAGCTCTCATTATGTTGGGTTGGGGTGTAGAATTTCAATGATAATCCATAATGCATGACCACTTTTTTCCCCTCCCTCTTCGCCGGTTTTTTTTTTTTATATTTGTTGCCATGGCAACATAAATTCAAGGTTACTGGCTCAGACGCATAATTGGGTGTGCACTGAGCGCTGAAGAGGTGCTGTTAAAATTCCCCTCATGAAAGTGGAGCATCAATCATCTTGTCGCAGATTGCAAAGTACTCATAATCAGATGAAATGCCTCGGCGAGAGAGCTGGAGAAAGTGGATGTGTGTTAAGGCAGCCTGCATCTTCCCTTCGTTCAAGCCGGGGAGTGAGTGAGTGAGTGAGTGAAGCACTTTGTCTCGTTTGCTCTGTCTGAGTAAAACTGGACCATCTCTGGCAGTCACACAAGCCTTTTTATGCACTTTCTAGCAATCTCAGCCGTCTCACTTCTCTCTGGCTTCTCTTCCCGAAATCAAGGGAGTTACTTCTAACTGCAGATCTTTACCTGACCCACAGCTTACCAACTGCTCCAGCTGATCCATCACTGTAGTAAACCAGTTTGAGCAGGTTTTTAATAAAATGGATTATATTTAATTAGCTTTTTCCTCTCTGGTTATACGTAGTGTCCTGAAGAGCTAAAGACAGAAACAGGGAGGCATTGGAAAGAGGCGTGGCTACTTTTGCTTCCGACCAATGGCATAACAAGGTGATGTTACAGATAACATGTTTCTTCAATTCATTTTTTTGGCCCATCCGTTTACATTTAAATTAACATTTATGAAAACTGAATCTTTAAAACATATACATACACTCATATAGTCTTGTTCTAGTACTAGGCATGCACACAATATTATATAACGTTTTGACAATAAAATATATAAAATGTTTTTTTTTTTCTTTTTAAGAAAAACATGCTAAATAAATACATAGAAGTAGAATAAACAATTAAAAAGCAGTATTTATGTATTCACAGACAAAACACACACACATTCACACTCTCACTCCCCAATGGGCAATTTGCCAATTTCTAATTCCCATCACACATGTTTGTACCGTGAACCCGGAGGAAGCCCACGCAAGTACACGGAGAACTTTCAAACTCCACATATAGAGACCTCCAACGGTATTTCTAAAATACAAAACTGTTGAACAAAGCTCAAAACTGTTCCAGATTATATTTCAGGCTCTGTCCCTTTCTCTGCATTCAAACAGAAACATGTGCACTGGCTTGAATCCCCTGTCAGGTTTGCCTTTAGTTTTCTCACACAAGTGGCAAATTAAACTTTATGCAACAGCCGTTGTTCCTTGTAAAAGAAGAATTGACAGATAAAGGGAAGTATTGCCCTTTGGCTGTTGGGGAGCAGGTTTCATTCTCAATGCTGAGATAAATGATTATTATTAGGCCATTTTTTTTTTTAAAAGACAGAGAGCAAGGCCATTCATTTCAAGTTCAGATTCAATGGCCTCTGCTGTTTATCTCCTAAAGCTCCGAGCATCTCCGCAGGGATCCAGACAGGGATCTTGTGCAGATTTTAATGAGCTTGTGATCCTGTGCTCGCGTGCACAGGTGTGAATCTGCCAGGAAGCTGCGCTGTACATTCGCTCTTCCTGTCAGTCCAGCCCAGTCGATTGACTGCTCCCGTAAAATGGACGTTTTCTCATCACGTTGTGAATCACGGCGTGAGTGAGTGATTGATTTTGATACGAGCCTGAGGGATGACAGCGCACCGCTTTCCAAGTCATGTTGGTGTCATTCATGCTTTCTGTGATGTTGAATGATTAGCCATTTATTGCAGTTGATTTATTTTAGATCGCATATTCTGGTTTGTGAAGAAAGTGATAGGAATGTAATTGCCGAAATGTGTTTAATATCTCCATTTATTGGTTCTCTCAACCTTTGCTTCCATTTTTTTTGGTCTACAAAATTGCTTGCTCTGGTTTTTTTTTTCTTTAATAACTATTTGTTATGTGTTTTGTGTTATTTATGTGTGTGTGTGTGTGTGTGTGTGTGTGTGTGTGTGTGTGTGTGTGTGTGTGCTTGCTTTGAGTTTGACTTTTTCAAACGCGTGGCATATGTTTTTGTTTATGTATATAATAATGCTTTATATATTTATGTATAATATATATATATATGTGTGTGTGTGTGTGTATGTATAATTTTTTTAACATATCTTTGTTTGTTTGACAATAAATTACTAACTATCTATCCATCCACCCATCCATCCACTAATATATAAAAGTATTAAACCTAATTAAAGATCTGTAAAGGATTATTTGATTTCCTGTCTCAAGCTGGGCTCGGATTGTGTTTGCTGTGGTAGCTCAGTTGTGTAGGACAAACACTGCTTGAGCTATCGTTTGTTCGGCGTTTAGCCAGTGCCTGAAAGCAGCTACGCAGTGTCAAACTGGGATTGGTTTACTGGCTGAGGAACAGCTGTTCGGGATAAAGCAAAATTCAGTCTGTTCTTCTCAAATGCATTGCAGATGTTTTTAAACCAAGAACTAATGACGATCACGGACTCATAAGATTTAGAAGCAAATCTCCGCGTTTGGCTACCAGTGGTTCTCTACGGGCTCTCAAACGGCTGATCTGAGAGTTCTTGCGAGTGTGGTTGACTCTGGCCAAAAGCAGGCCGGGGTTAAGGCCCTGTAAGAAGACCAGCGCTGTGTCTATGGACAAGATATTCCCATATAATCCACCCTCCCTCAATCGGGCTGTTTACAAGGTCAAGGTTACAAGGTCGTTGCATGGGGGATTAGTTAAATTGGCATGCGTTTTCTTTCTAATGGATTACCGACTTGGTGGCTGGATGCTTAATGTCACTTTTATCTGGGGTGGAGAATGATAGCAGTGGATTTGAACCTCAAAACAGACAATTGGAGCATCTCAATAGATATTGAGCATAGCAGCAGGATAAAGCATAACCTGGGCCTCGGCTGATAGGATTGAAAAATCCTCTGTGAGACCCTGACAGTCATAAGGATCATTTGGATGATTTATGCAGGGAAATTGTATTTGCTAAGCAAGAGAGATAATTGAATAAAGCTGTTCTTGGCTCTGTGCGGGATATGTGGCAGCTCTTCTGTTGGAAATGATCCGGCCCTTCTTCTTGGAGAGAGATAAGAGGCCAATATTTGCCCGATGCCCCCGATGATCCATTGCCTCATTCAAATGTGCAGCTACACTGGTTATAAATATCCGGCTGATCACTAAAACTGAAAGCAGGCCTTGTTGAGGAAATGTAAAACTTAATGTAAAACTGATAGATCACAAATAAAAAAGGAAACGTTGCCGATGGGGATAGGTGGGACGAGTTGCAGGGGGAAGAACAAACACATAGATTTTCACACTCCCACCATTGAGCAGCAAATTGTAACCAGTGGACAAATCAAGTTAGATTGCGTGAAGAAACCCAAGCAAACATTGTGTTTACTGATTTTCGTTCTCAATCATTAGTTCCGTTTGTACCAGCACCCATGGATTTCCGTCTTCAAGGTCTGCCATTGTAGCTGAATGGTGAATGTTTGGTGGAACTTCTCAGCTTCTAGTATCAATTTCTTACAAAGTGACCAACAATGCAACACGTTTGTGTAGATGTTCCACCAACTTCTTATGGTCTGGTTCTCAATGATGAAAGTCCACCTGTCACTGATTCTACTCCACACTTTTAGACCTAGATTCTACTCTATTTGGTTTGATTTGGTTATCAGTCTGCTGATCTCTTCATGGTTCCCTTCTGTGACTCAGCTTCTTTCTTATCTTTGATGCAGAAAAGAGTCAAGGCTCCAGACAGGCTCCCGGGCTTGGCTGTATGTTTCAGCCATTTGGACCAGACAGACTTACCACACAGTCTGATTTACTATGGTTCTACCAGCCTAGGGTTCCTTTCATCCTCCCGTTCCCGCTTTGGTATCTCGCCACAGTGACTTTGCCTTGATACTACAGCTAGACTCCAATAGCTTTTCTTCTCTCGCTCTTGCTGAGTTTCATTTGTCATCATGATAAAGCCACCGCAACATTCAGTTTTTCAAATGCGCCACCCATGACATGCATCATTCATGATGACAGAGTTGATGTACACAGCCACGTTCTGTTGATGTCGGAGGCAGCGGCTTTGTGTTTTACATATTTACTGGGTAACCAGCTTGTGTTAGCTATTTTTCTTTGACATACTGTTAACTGCACACACCACGCTGCTGCATGATTTTTGGTTACTTGCCAAACTGGTTAAACTAATTTGGAAGTTTGCCAGTGGCTCATGTCCATGTCTTAGTGCTATACTGTGTGTGGTGAGTGTGTGTTTACAAACATTTAGGCCAAAGTGGGGACCTGGATACTTAAGTTTCTCTAGACCCCACAAGCAAAAAAAGCCATTTTTGGGTCAAGAAGGTATTTAGGGCTGAATTTACAGTTCCGTTTTGTTCAGGTTAGAATGGGGTGGTTGTGTCTGTGTAATAACTCTATAATTGAGCTAAAGTTAGTAATTTAATCTTATAATAAAATTTTAAAAATATGAATAAATAAATAAATAAATTACAAAACAGTACATGTACATAAACAGGACAACTGTGCATAAACAAATAAAGAAACAATTTAACAAATACTTGAAAACATTAAAACATGAAATTATGGTTTTAATCAGAATGTTCACACGTACTCTTGTTTTCTTACCAAGCAACAAACTACTTGTGTGCTATGAAATGAATAAAAGATATTTGTTTCTCCTTCATATTACGTAAATGCACAATTTCTTCAATTTCTAAGAAAATTCGATTCAGTTGTAATGCTAGAACAGCCTAACCTAAAGAATCAACCTAATATTAAAAGAAAAATTATTTGGGTTTTTTTTATTCATACAATATATGTCAATGTATAACCACAAAAACATACAAAAACAAGTTGCCTCACTCCTGTTGATTTCTGTGGTTAAATATTGAGTATACTATATTTGTTGTCATCCAAAAAACTGCGAGTTCAGTTCATTTTCATCTAAAAATGAAAATGTGTGTCGTAGTTTTTTTATGAACAATGTCGCTTCACATTTTTCTTCTGTGGAACACGACTGACTGAATGCAGACTGATAGATGACACAAATGCTTTTAGAAAAAGAAAGTGTGAAATAAGTCTCTCCTCTCGTTCTGCCATGAAATGGAAGGTGTTAAGCTTCTTACCTTCTCCAGCTCCTGCACTCATTTATACCCTTTTCGAGTTTAAAAGAAATAAATTGGTGGTGAAGTGCACAACTCAGAAGCTTGAATGATCAGACTGGCTGCCAACGATGTCAATCAAAGAAGTCAAGATTGATGAATCTTGATTGAAGAGAATGAGAGAGCGAGACTGAGAGAGCGAGACTTACAGAGAGAGACAGAGTGAGAGAAAGAGAGAGAACGAGAGAGAGAAAGGGAGAAAGAGAGAGAGAGAGAGAGACAGAGTGAGAGAGAGAGAGCTTCGATCAAAAGTGATGATGAGGAAAATGTGGAGCTTTTCAAAAATTAAAAAATGACAAAAAATGTCAAAGTGTAACTGTCAAAGAATTTGTTAATGTATTTTTCAACGAATAAAGATGGTGAGCAAAGGATGTGCATTCACCATACATGTGTGTTCCGGATTAAAAAAAAGAAGCCATAATTACGTTTTTCTGTCACACCATATCGTGTCATCATGTGTCATCATATTGTGGTGATCACAGGGAGTGTCTGCTTAATTTGACCAGGGGTGTGAGGTACTTGAGTAAATGTACTTTGTTACTTTACTTAAGTATGTTTTTGGCTACTTCGTACTTGTACTGAGTATCAAAAATATGAACTTTTACTCTCTACTCCACTGCATTAGTGATTGAGTAGCAGTACTTTTCACTCCACTACTTTTGAATTGACACTTACCGTTACTCGCTACATTTTGATTTTTATCACGGTTAATTTCTTGGGCGATTTTGCCATCTGTAGTCTGCTGAAGATACTGGAAGATTTTTGCTCGTTATTTAATTTGTTTTACCATTTTTGAAAGATGGAGGTGTTACATTTTGTTTCTGCGCTAGAAAATAAAACCTCACGTAAAGAGTTTTTTCACATTTATTTTTTTTATTTTTTTTTTTATTTTTTTTCAGCATCCAGCTCTTTAAACCATCATCATCAAACCAGAAACTGCTTTTCAGCGCACGAGTAGAAGTGTTAGCGTTTTGGCGTCTTTGCGTTGGTCTCGTACTAAGAAAATCGCTGTACAAATGAACTCGAACTTGAACTTGAGTGAACGCGCTTGGGCCTTTTCTGCAGCCGCCCTGTGTTTTTTTCTCTTTTTTTCTGAAGTTACGGGCAGTTGCTGTTAACGGTGGAGGGCAGGAGCAGACCCAGCGGAGCACTGAATAACTGGGGCACAAAAGGAGCTCTGTGTGTGCGAGGAGGTCACATCTGCTGTGCTCTCTCTCTCTCTCTCTCTCTCTCTCTCTCTCTCAGACTGAGCAGAAGCACCAATAACAACAGCGTCTGGCCCCTGTCTCACAACGGCCCTCCTGTGCTGCTCCGGCTCTCTGATAGAGCATGACATTTCACTGGCCGCCTATTACTGGCCCTGTCAGTCCTTCTGTTATCACACGCTTGCAAACAGAAATATGACATCATAAAACGCTGCACGAAGGGGCCGGTAACATGAGCCCGAAGCCACTCAGGATAATGGCCACGCTGGAAAATTAGTGTTTTGGTGATGATAAAAAAAATGGAAAGGTGACTTTTGTGTTTAAACCTAGGATGATGGGATTTGCTGAGAAGAAGCGGTGCGCTGAAAGCCAGAGTAGAAGTACTCAAGTATCTTGTATAGTGGTGACTTTTTACTTGTATTAGAGTAACTTATACAGTACGTATCTGTACTTTTACTCAAGTATGGTTGTCTGTTACTTTTTACACCTCTGAATTTGAGGAAAATTAGTGTTTTGATGATGATAAAAAAAAATGGAAAGGTGACTTTTGTGTTTAAACCTAGGATGATGGGATTTGCTGAGAAGAAGCGGTGCGCTGAAAGCCAGAGTAGAAGTACTCAAGTATCTTTTATAGTGGTGACTTTTTACTTGTATTAGAGTAACTTATACAGTACGTATCTGTACTTTTACTCAAGTATGGTTGTCTGGTACTTTTTACACCTCTGAATTTGAGGAAAATTAGTGTTTTGGTGATGATAAAAAAAAATGGAAAGGTGACTTTTGTGTTTAAACCTAGGATGATGGGATTTGCTGAAAAGAAACGGTGCGCTGAAAGCCAGAGTAGAAAGGTTTAGCGGTTTGATGGATGTCGTGGTTCTTATCTTGAAAGACACCACACCGATCCTCAGCGCTAACAGATGTTTGCGGCTGGATCCCCTTTAGAGGGAAGAAACATTTAATGAAGGTTCTGGAAGGTGAGGAGGTTTGTTTGCCTCGTGTGAACTGAAACACTCGCACGCGGTGAGAGCTGTTCGGGAATGCGGCGTCCATCAGGGGTGTGAGGTACTTGAGTAAATGTACTTCATTACTTTACTTAAGTATGTTTTTGGCTACTTCGTACTTGCACTGAGTATCAAAAATATAAGCAACTTTTACTCTCTACTCCACTGCATTTGTGATTGAGTAGCTGTACTTTTCACTCCACTACATTTGAATTGACACGTGCCGTTACTCGCTACATTGTAATTCATTTATATCACGGTTAAATTCTTGGGCGGACGAGGTGATAGCGCCATCTATAGGCTGCTGACAATACTGGAAGCTATTTGTGAATTAGAAACCACGTGAACAGCTTTTGCCGAAGCTACGTATATAAAAATATTGGCCCTTTTTGATACTGAGAGGTCACTGAAAATCACAAACTTAGCTAAGAATTGTATTTGTTTTTTATTTTGCCGGTTTGAGTTTGATTTGAGACTGACTTTTCGTTATTTTTAATTTTGTTGTTGCACCACTTTTGGAACATCGTGGTGTAAAATTTTGTTCCTGTACTAGGAAAAAAAAGCTCATAACTCATATGAGTAATCATAACTCATAAATTAAGAGTTTGCTTTTTCATATTTTTTTTTTTTTGCCTAAAATCAGTGTGAGTAAAATACTTAAGTTCTTTTATAATTGGATACTTTGCTACTTTAAGTCTTTTTTAAGCTGGTGACTTGTTACTTGTAATGAAGTAGTTTTTACAGTGAGTTTTGATACTTTTACTCAAGTAAAGTACTTCTTACACCCCTGGAGTCCATGAAAATTAAAGACTGCTCGGAGCGATTAGTATGTTAGGTATTGACGGGGTAAACAGTGATTAAACGTATTTACCTCTAATGAGCTTGAAAGCTGATAAAGCTACTGTAAAAAATCATTAGCTGGGATACAGTGGATGTTCTGTTAGGGACCAGATCAAAGCCGGCTCGATATGATCTGTCGCAGTCGGTTAAGGGATCGTTCTGTATTTCGGCCTAGTGTAGAAGTTTGGTATGCTAGATTTTTACATGCAAACTAGGATTTAATGACTAAAACATGACATTTTCGGGAAAGGCTGATTAATGACATCCTGCATTTCTTTAAGCTGACCCGTTGACCTTATTTTCTGCTTAGAATAATGCGGTTTAAATTGTCCGTTGCTTTGAATAGTGAAGACAATACCTTGAAGACCGGCCCAGTGGAGAGAGAATGCAGTGGGCTTTCTATGAGCGGGTCATGGCAGGTCACGGCACATGGTAACTCCTATTCAGAGCTTAATTGCTGGTGGAGTGTCTGAGGAAGGCTGTAGTGAAGTTAGAAAGGAGATGATGCAAAGAGAGAGTAATTTATGATGGCTGAAATGAGTTTGCCGAGTGAGACTTCAGTGAAAGCTTGATTTGAGAAGGTTCTTTTGTTTCCTTCTTGAATTGAATGTACTTGCAGAACGGTGTTTGGTGTTGCTCGCTTGTTTGAAAATTCACACATTCTTGACTGCTTTGAGACTTTTTAATGTGTATTTTTTAACTACGATGACGGAGGGATGGATGGGTGGTTGGATGAAGGTATGGGAAAATGGATTTGTGGGTGAGTGGGTGGTTAGATGAATGTATGGATGGATGGATGGATTAATGAGTGGGTGTTTAGATGGAAGTATGGAGTAATACATGGATTTGTGGGTATGTCGGTGGATGGATGGATGGATGGATGGGTGGGTGGGTGGGTGGGTGAGTGGATGGCTGGTTAGATGCATGTATGGATGAATGAGGGGATAGGTGTGTTGATGAGTGGGTGGGTGGGTGGGTGGGTGGGTGTGTGAGTGAGTGAGTGAGTGAGTGGGTGGGTGGATGGTTGGATGAATGTATGGATGAATAGATGGGTCGATGTGTGAGTGTGTTAGTGGATGGATGGATAGATGGGTGGATTAATGAGTGGGTGGTTAGTTGAAACTATGGATTCATAAATGGATTGGTGGATGGATGGATGAGTGAGTGGGTGGTTAGATGAATGTATGAATGAATTAATGGAAGGGTGGATGGGTGGGTGGGGCAGTGAGTGAGTGGTTAGATGAATGCATGGTTAGATGAATGTATGGTTGAATAAATGAACAAGTGAGTGAATGAATGAATGAATGAATGGATGGATAATGAATAGTTAGGGGGGATGGTTGTGTTGGATGTGTTGGTGAATGAATGGATGGATGATTGGATGAATGGACAGACGAATAGATAGATAGATAGATAGATAGATAGATAGATAGATAGATAGATAGATAGATAGATAGATAGATAGATAGATAGATAGATAGATAGATAGATAGATAGATAGATAGATAGATAGATAGATAGATAGATATTGAGATGAAAAGCTCATGATCACTGATGACAGACCGTTTAGACTAGTTATAAAGAGAGAATAATGTCTTAAAAATGTTAATTTATTTAAAATTCTTTTAATCCTTTAGATTCATATTGTATTTTTCATCTGTTTCACTGAAGCGGGGTTCACATAATCTGACTGTACACAGATTTGTGAAGCCACAAGACTGTGAATAAGTCTCCCGCAGATGAATGCCAGACAGACAGCGTGTGTGTAGATCACTACTACACTGAAAGCCGCCTGGCGTCAGGGGTGTGAGGTACTTGAGTAAATGTACTTCGTTACTTTACTTAAGTATGTTTTTGGCTACTTTGTACTAGCACTGAGTATAAGAAATATGAGCAACTTTTACTCTCTACTCCACTGCATTTGTGATTGAGTAGCAGTACTTTTCACTCCACTACATTTGAATTGACACTTATCGTTACTCGTTACATTGTAATTGTGCGTGACAAGCCGGATTCGATTTATACCGCGGTTAATTTCTTGGGCGGACGAGGTGAATCTCGCCATCTTTAGGCTGCTGAAGGTAATGGAGGCTATTTGTGAATTAGAAACCACAAGAACGTGAATTAGTGGCGTATAAATGTGTTTTACAAATGTTATTATATAATATATAACTATCTAATACATATAATATATAATTTACTAATCAGATTAATAATCATTTTATTTTATATCTACTTGCAAATTTAAGTGATTGAGACTGACTTTTTGTTATTTTTATCTACTTTGTTCTACCAGTTTTCAAATGTTGAGATAAAATTCTGTTTCTGTCTTGGAAAACAATAGTTTTTCACACTTCTTTTTTTGGGCCTATAGTGAGCATGAATAAAAATACTTCTTAATACTTAAGTTCTTTTAAAATTGGATACTTTGCTACTTTGACTCAAGTCTTTTTGATATGGGTGACTTGTTACTTGTATTGGAATAGTTTTTACAGTAAGTATCTGTACTTTTACTCAAGTATGGCTGTCCGGTACTCTTCACAGCCCTGGCTGGCATGCCCGGGGTGAATGTGCAGGAATCAGCTTTAGCTCTGCTCTCATTTATAGTGGCGACTCATGTGTGTGACTTATGCAAACAAGCTGACATGGCTCCGCTTTCATCTGCACGCCTTTCTTTAAAGGAAATGGAAGAGAGGGGATGAATGTGCTATGACATCACTGCTCCAGCAAACATGTGTCAGGCACTTGATTGGTCTCAACACATCCAAGGCAATCACATCTGCCGTATAGATAGTGTGGGTTGAGATTCCAATATGCCATATCCCAGAAGAAGCGGCCAGACTCAATCACCTGGAAGATTTAAACAAGACTGTTGGGGGGACAGCAGAAATTGGTTTTAGGATTCCGTATGATGGAGGCTAGCGAGGTCAGACATTCAGTGTGGGGACGGTTTGTGTAAAATTTTCAAGCGTAATAATACAACTTTAAATTATTGGCCATGTGTCCCGATATGAGAGAACAGTTCAGAAGAAGTTTAGTGGAAATGAGACAGAATCTGAATTGTTTTTTTATTTTATTTGTGAAATTCCTTTGAAGCCCCTCATTTGTTTGTCAATTTTTTTGTGTAGTCGTATACTTGTTGTTAATATTGCAAAAATAATATTGTGACAGAATTACCAGAATAAGCATTTGACAGAGCGGCCCACCACTATCTAATCTAACTAACTATCTAATCGGTTGTGTTTTATTTACAGTGTCATTAATTGTTTAGTCAAAAAGTCAAAAACTAGTCGCTCAAAGACACAAATCATTTTACAATAAATAGTTGGCGATTCACCAGTTTTTATTTTATACCACTGATTATGTTTTTAAGTGTGAGTTGAATATCGATAAATAGACTATTTGATCTCGTTAAACTTGTCTAATCGAAATGTAGCAAAAAAAACCTAATAAATAAAATGCCACTGTTTGGCTTTAACCTACAATTTTGCTGCAAATTGTGACTGTACAACACAGGATTTAAGAATTAGACTGAAAACGTCTTTTTGTGTTTAAGAAAATAAGTATACATAAAAATTCTGTAATTTGTTTTTGTATTCTTATTGCTATTTTTCTTTTTGCTATTTTTATTGCTATTTCTATTGATCTTTTTTGCAAATTGCATTTTATTTTGTTCTTTTTTTTTGGAGTGATTGTACAAAACATTTCACATCATGTCGTACCGTGTGTGTGTATACGTTTGTGACGAATGCAATTTGATTTGATTTGAAATGCATTCTATTTTACCAGCTATTTATTTCAACATTGTATTTCTCTACACACTTACTGCATAAAAACTAATAATAAAGCCTGGTTGAATGGCTTTTTTTTTTTTTTTTTTTCTGCGGCAGCTGAATCCGTGGAAAGTTGCAAATGCCGTTGTGGTCACGGCTCTATGCCAGACAGATTGTGTACTGTCTAGTGTGTCATTGTGCTGTAAAGAGTGATTGCAGGCGATGACTAACCAGCCTTTCGCTTTTCTTCTAAATCCGATTCATAAAGGTGCAGCTGCTCACGAGAGAGACGTCCCATGCAGCTTTCAGTCCTGACGGTGGCTCAGACTCCTCCGCCCTATAGAAGACCCGGCAAAATCCACCGTTTAAGGTTCTTTACAAGGACCCTCTCGTGCCTGAATGCAAAGCTGCGCAGTCTTCTTTGTCTCCACACAACCACCTTTTTTCGTCACCCCAATAGGAATAATTGCGCTTGGTTCGGCAGGAGTGTCCCGGTGGTGGAGTGCGGCCCATGTTGCTCGCTCTTCATCGCCATCACCCTGGATTGTAATTCAACAAGCGACCGGGTTGGAGGACCCTCCTTTTCTATGCACCACCCATTATCGGGTTTGAGAGGAGACGGCAGCTCTTAGCGGCAAACCGGGCCTTGGCCAGTGCTTTGCCCGAGTGTTTTACAAATGATTGTAAAGGGAGGCGGTCAGGCAGCTGGTGGAGCGGCCTGGAGAAGCCTGGATTCACACGTCCCACATCACTCACCTCCAGCCGTCTGCACCGGCCAGAGCCCCGGCTGCTCTCCCTGTTGGTAATTACTGCTATTAAAGCTAATCCGGCTACCATTCAGGCCTGCTTTTGTCTTCTTTATCTTCTCCAAGCTCGGAGAGTTTCTCTTTTCAGCCTTCTCCACAAAAGAGACATTTTTTTGCGTTGGTAATTATCTGTTTTATGCTCTCCACATGCTCCGGAGAAAACCCGTCCTGGCTTAGAGATGGGAGCGATGCTATGAGAGCACTCTCTTCGGTCCTTTCATGGCAGACACTGTATAATCACAGTGATAATGACCAGAATATGCAGTGGACGTTATTGAGAGATTAATGAGATAGAGTGGGACTTTATCTATCTTACCCGCAATACTGCACTAAACGCAATTATGTTCTGTGCTTATTAGCATGGTGGTATTGCTGGGTTCTAATTTACACCAGTAATTGGGTCTCTATTTTTATGATGTGCAATCCACCATTAATCATATTGATGATTTGGTAAATGTAGCACAGACTCTCTTTTTTCTCTTCATCTTTCTGTCTTGGATTTCCTGAAAGCATCATCGATTCTGACTAATTCTTCCCCTTTCATGCTCTTTTTTTAAATCATCTTTTAATTGTGCTGTTTATTTGTATCTTTCTACATCTTATCATTATACTTTACTTTTAAAAGGCCTGTTTTTTATGTGAGGAGTTGCATGCTGTGACTTTGCCCCCCCCCCACACACACACACACACACACTGTCCAAAAACATGCAAAAGAGTCTGGAAAATTCCCCCAAGTGTGCGTGAGAATGTAAATGTGTGTCCTGCTCTGTGATTGGTTGGACACCAACTAATATACAGCATACTACTATGTATTTCATATTGTATATTATACTGTGTATTAAGCACACACACACACTGTATATTCAATTCAACTACAAGTTGGGACAGTGATCAACATTGTGCTGAAGAATTGCTAGTAGTTAAAATTAATCTTCTGTTACCCAATCCGGCCTAATGGTTATGCCAAAAATATGGTTGACGTGTATTCCAGTGCTGGGATTTACACTCATTAGAGAGTTATGTGACTCTTCACATGAGTGACAGATTTTACCTCGACACATTTTATTAAATCACGTCAGGTCTTTGCATACCTGTCGTATGTCAGCAGTGGGACGCATGGCCCTTTTAGTTGTCCGGCGTCTCTCCAGATGGCTTTTCTTTTCCTGGTCCCGGGCCTGCTGTGCTGGGATGTCTTCTGATTGGTTAGGCCAGATGCTTTCCTGACGCTTCAGGCGTGATTGACAGATGCTTTCCCCAAACCGAGGTCCTAACATGCCCACTCTTTTCTTCCAAGACAGTCCCTGTGGTCCTCAGATCTTCACTGATGGTGTTGGATATGACGTTATTAAAGCATTATGCTGATTGAAATATTCATGCGAGTGTCTGTGGAGTTCCGTTGAGACCTACAGTATGAGACGGAGCTTCAACATTCAGTTGGCTTTTATTGTGATGTAAACAAGCTGGTGGGACTCAGTTTCAGTCAAGATGAAAGTTTATATAAACAGGATATTTAGCTAAATTATAAAATTGTTAAAAAAAAAAAAATGTTTATTATTTTTATTATATTGTATTATTTATTAGTTATTATAATCATCATCATCATTGTTATTATTATATTATTATTATTATTACTATTTTAATACTATTATATTATACAACTATTATATTATTGTTTTTGATATTGGTTTTTTTAAATAATAATGATAATGATAATAATAATAATAATAATAATAATAATAATAATAATAATAATAATAATAATAATAATAATAACAATAACAATAATAATAATAATAATATATTACGCTATATATCAATATAATGTTGATGATGATGATGATGATGACCATTATATGTCGGTTAATAATTTATTAAAAGTTTCACAAGTTATATTCTTTTAAAAATGCACGTTTAGAAGCATTACATGTAAGTCAGAACATCAACAGACTTTAAAAAAAAGTCACAAATATAGTGAAAACGATAATCTATTCAGACAGTTGTCATTTTATTTTATTTATTCAATCAACAAAAATCATTTTAATTTGTAAAAATGTAGATGTGTAGTTGTTGCCTGAACAATAAGTTTTAATGTATTTCTAATTTCAAGATACATTCTATTTAAACCACATGTTTAACAAAAAAAAAGCTTAACACGGGAGAAAAATATGCATAAACTGTAAATAATTGTTAGCTAACATCTGTTCGACAGGTGCGTTCAGACATGTGCACCGCCTAGTTCCTCACCCAGCCAATCATGGGAAGTGGGATTGGTTCACAATGAGTTTGGTGATTGAAAATGACGTTATGTTCAGTTCTCAACGCTTCTGCATTGACCTCCATTGTTGATTCGCTACATATTGCCCTCACGTGGGTCATCATCTGCCGCTGCTGTATTGCCCTGACAGGCTGTCTTCCGAAGGTTTGCACGAGGCTTTACTACTGGATGATCAGACAGAGAGGGGAAAAAAACACGTTGACATGATGTTTTCCTTTTTTCGCATGATAATAATTATGCAGATGCTAATGCATTTTGAGCACACGGATGCCCAAGGTCATGAGAATTTTCAAAACATGAGTTTGCGTTCTTCAGAAAGTGAATTAATATTGTAAACACAAGGTTGTCTTTCAAATCTGGCAGTGTTCAACAAGAAAGCTTGCCTCACTTGTCCAGTGATGTCAAAACGAATCCGATTCAGGTCCATCCTCGTCATGTAATTTCTTCCACATTTAAGCGTATAAAGATGTAACCGGAAATTCTTTACCTCAAAACATTGATTTGTTTAAATTGAAATGTCACACTGAATAGTGATGAATTGTAGAAAAGAATGTGTATTAATTCTTCATTGGTTTGTTTTGTTCAAAGCGACCTGCTTCTGAGAACTTTTCAAGCTCCTCAACTGATGGAAGCCGAGCGTGCAAACAGAACAACAGAATCCGGACGTGACAGATCATGGAAGTCAAGAAGCCAAGTAAGACCCATTCAAGATTCAAGTTCGAGTCACGGCCGTGGTCTTTCTCCGAGGAGTTTGTGTTTCCTTCCAGCGCGTGCGTGGCTTTTGTTATCCGACTTTTGTTCAGTTTAGGAATGCTGACTTCAGAATTGGTGTCTCAGACACGGGTGTGAGTGAGAGTGTGTGGTGTGTGTGTCCTGCTCTGTGATTGGTTGGCCATCAATCCTGGAGGTGGGTTCCAGATGGGATTGTCTCCAGTATTTATCTCTTTTTGCATTTTATTGCCAATTGCATTTCACTTTTACAAACTTTGTTCTCTCCTCATCTTGTCTGATTGGGGTAACATTCTATACATAACTGTGGGTCATGTAGTACAAAGAGTTTGATCAAAATAACAAATCTGATGGCCACAACAAAGTGAGTGCCGAAGTCAAAGTCAAAATCAGCTCTACTGTCAATTTTGTTATACGTACTGGTCATATAGAGAATCTAAATTGTTTTTCTACTCACCCACTTAAGGACAAATACCCTAGAAATATACAAAAGGGCAAAAAACGATGAATGTTTAAAGAAATCGGCTGATATAATGTAATTATATAAATATATAATTGATTAATATGCTAAATTATCAATAAAATAATCTACTGGTAAATTAATATAAATTGTTAATAAATTATGTGGAAATATAAATTAATAATAATATATATAGATGTACATATATACGTATATATTGATAATTCTATATATCTACACTTGTAAGATAATTTTTATTGAACATTTGGAGTATCAAATCTGTGATGGAAAAAAATGCAGTTAGCCTTCAATGTACATGTAATCCAGAAACTTTGAATGTACAATGTAGTACGACTTGTTTTTTATTTTACAGTCTCCCAGACTAATTCTAAACATTTGCACCTAACCAATTGGTGGGACTTTTGCATCTACTTGGAGAGATCAAGCTCACCTTGACCCGCCTCTCGTGGCACTGAAGCGTGTTTGCGTTCCTCGGGGGTTTGATGGGAGATGATGATCGCAGGGTCTAATCTTCAGAACGGCAGCCTTGCTGTGTGCGAGTCACTGATAAAGGCCATTGTCTGTCATCAGCAGGGTTCACCTCAAGTCAGAGGTAATCTGGTGAAGTGCCAAAGGCAGGTAGGGAAAGGGAGAAGAAGGGTGGAGGAAGCAGAAGAAGGGACGTCGTCACGTAGAAGTCATAAACCTGAGTGGTAATTAGGTGATCATGGGTAATATTGGGACAGTTAAACTTCAAAGTAGAGTGTTAAACCATTTAGTGGGATTTTATGGCGATGAGGTGGTTTACGTTTGGTGTGGTCGGCGAGACAATGAATCAAATGCCACCCGTTACTGTTTTATGTTGGGGTGTCACATGCGAGACCACTGGATATTGAGACACATCGCCAGACGTATCCAGGCCTGACGTACAGCTCGCCTGCCTTCGTTTGACATTTGATTAATGGCACCATGCATTTTTATAATATCTAGACGGATATTTTGGTGGCAGACGCGGGGTGATTCGTTTTTGTATTCTGGCAATTGTTATAGTTTGATGTATGTGTTCATCAGCTCATGTTCCCGTCGTTCCTCACTCCTCTGCTGCTTGTTTCCATGCTACACGTCTTCGTGACGCTCTGCCATTTGCTAGCCCATATTTAGCAATTAAGGTGAGTTTCAAAGCCAAGTTTTAGATTGATATCCGCGGAGCCAGATGGCCGATAATGTCAGAATTTCTCAAAGCAAATGTGTATGTAAAGCTTTGACTTACTGTCTCGCTGTACGTTGAGCTTCTTTAGGGAATGGATTGGAATCCCAGCCAAGCTAATGTTACTTTTCACTCGGCCGATTTGGAGTAATAAAATAGTACTAAAAAATGTATAAAAAACAATAACTCTTTTGAAATGGAAAATGAATATTGGATTTGTGTATTTGATTACTGGACACATTAATTGCTCACCACCATCTGCTCCTGGGTTTCCTCGCAGTGGATTGTGAAGCGCGCTAACTAATGTGGATCATTTGCTCATTTTTGCAGATGTTTTGTACATCCATTAAACCTTGATGGAAAAATAGAAACATTAGCAAAGTGTAAAGGTTTATGGTTTCATTTATGTCCTTTTATTATAATCTGTGTTGGGCAAACACACTATAAATCTAGAATGTTGGGATGTTAAGCGTCTGGCCAGTGGTGTCACTAGTTAATGTGGACTGGTAGAAGTCATGTTCTTTTTCTGAGATGCTTGTTTTAAGAGAGTACTGTTCATTTAGGCTAATGAAATGAAGCCTATAAAAGCAAAGTGTTGCGCGCCACTTTTATTTTCTGTAAAGTTATTACAAATGTTCGGAAGTGACAACATACAGTCAAGCTTTGCAATTCTGAAATAAAAAAGGGAAGCAAACAAAGGGTAAAATTCACTTGTTTCATTATTGTTTCTTTGGTATTATGTGTGATTTTATATATAAATATATATATATATATATATATATATATATATATATATATATATATATATATATATACATTTTCTATAGAAATAAATATACATATAAATATTTCAAATAAAAGTACTATTCTCTTTCATTTGTAGATAGTACTAGTTACGTATTACTATTACTAATTATAGTAGATGTATTAGTTCACAAGACTTGAGTTTGTTACAAGTAGAAAACTTTCTTTTTCGTTTCCCAGTTTTTACTAAACGCTGTTCGTTTCCATGCAAAGTCATTCCTTCTCCGGGTCCGGGGTTAACATAGGTCAGACGCCACTCCTCCAGGATCTAAAAAAAGCAAGACATCTGGTGTAGGATGAGATCTGGAATAATAATGCCCCCGGCCCCTGTCTTTACATCAGGATGTTCCCAAGGAAGCTACATACCTTTGTTTTTACAAAACCTTAGTGTTGCTTCAAACGCTCTCCATCCAGGTTGCCCTTCTCTTCCCTGGTTTCCAAGCGGGTCTTTTCATCTTTGCCACTTTAAGAAAAGAGGAAGAGAAGCAAAAGATTGGGAAAAGTTTCGACGTCTGTGACTCCAGCATTAACCTCTTCATTCCTCTCTTGCACTTTTGCATAAACAACCTCCTTTCGGTAGGAAACGTGGCCTGGATGGCCTACAGCAGCCATCCAACTTACGTGACAGTTTGCGTCGAGTTTTGGATTTAAATAGCAAGTTAAAGCATTTTCCATGTTCGATATACTACCTGGTTGAATTTTGTATAAGCCTTCATTCCAATAGCGTCGTTCTTCCCTGGAATCCTTGTTTATAAGCCGCACACGCATATCACACGTTCCCAACGGTAACCGAATCCGACGACACGCCACGCTCACCACGTGCCTTGAGTGCCACAAGCATTGTAAAGTTGCTGCTCAAAAGGCCTTTACTTTGCAGAAACGCACGGTTTTCTTCTTGACACTCTTGGTAACCTCACCACAATGTTAATATTTATGCAAGGGACCCTGTTTCACCCCTCGTGTGCTCCGACGTGAACGCTAACAGCCAGGGTTGATGGTTCATGGGCTTGTAGCTTTAAACTCAAACATGGATATAGAAACATAAACCCGGCCTGTTCCTTAAGTGCTTGAATCCAGGCACGTCTACATGTGCGGTTTGTCCACGTTAGATGACGTCTATGGTTGTCGTTCAAAAGTTAAATAAAAAAACGAATTTAAATTTAATATGAACGTAAATTTATTTTGTTCACTAAGCCATTGAATTGTTTTAGCAGTGTTTATCTTTAACTAGATAATATTTGTTAGATAGATTAGACAGGTAAATTAGATGGGATAATAGCTGCTGGTTTGTGTAAAAATTACACTGGACGGCATTTATTCTATAAAAATGTGTTTAAGTGAAATGCTAAATACATTACTTTTCAATCACACACCAAGACTCTGTTTAATAAAAAGCTAAAACTTGAGTTTAAAAAAAGAAAAGTTTCAATCAGCTAGGTCACTTTGGCAGCAGGTCAAAATGGCATTTGTGTGATAAGCCACTCTGATTTCCTAAAAAAATCCCAAAATAGCCTTTTTATATATAATAAATGCAGACTCACGCTACAATTTCTCCCATCTTAATGTATGTCATACCATGTTAAAGTCAAAAGTAGGCTTTTATTTTTCCCCAATAGATGTATTTTTTATTTATTTTTAATTGGTACAAAATCTGACGAAAAAATTGTACTGAAAAACTGATTGGTGCAAAATCTGATGCAAAGGTTTCTGTCGTCATTCGTTTCCTTTAGGCTCATAACTTCTTTCACATTAATTTCAAAAATCTTTCCCTCACTTAGCCTTCAAACATCAGCCGTTATTCAAACTTTGAAGTCAGCGAGTGATGTAAAGCAGACGAGTCAGATGATCAGCTTTCTGCGAATGAAGCTCCTTCTAGAACACTTGCTGTCCGGTTAATTCTCCCACTGAGGCCTGTTGATAAATAAAAAGATTAAAAGATCAGACCAAATCAGTGCAGACTTGTCAGAAAAAGGCAAAATCCACAGTTTGTACTTTTTTTACACGTCAATAATGAACTCGTTTCACTGCAACTCCGAGAAACGTCGATAGTTCTCCAAACAGTGTGGAGAAGAAACCTCTGCGAAATCAGAGCGCTTTTTATAGACAAGCCTACATGTGAAAACTTGCTCTAGCAGAAGAGAGTCCAAGTGTGTGTGAGAGTTTGTGCGCGTGTGTGTGAGGTCAGAGGTCACGGACAGATCCAGAAAACAGTCGGTGAAGTTAGTAGGAGTTCCATCGTCTTTCTTTTGTCCGTCACCAGCCTCCAACGCCGTCTCCGCTGACATATCAAGCACTTCGGCCCGTTCCCCAAGTCCGGGGGGAATCGGACTACACACACCACCTGAAATATTCATGATTTTCCAAGCACGGCTCGGCAAGTTGCGTGCTTGTAATTCTCTCTTTCATTAGCATGTGTTACGCGAACATTTACTCGAATCCATCACCGGTGGTCGTCTGTTCAGAGTTGGCACCGAAAAGCTGCAATTGTGTTGCTTTAACACACCCAAAGTCTTTCTGAGAGGAGTACTTTATTCATCCCTCTGGCCTTTGGACTGTTTTTGTTGTGAATTAATTCTCAATGGAGGACACATCGTCTGTCCATCCCTGCCAACCTGGGTCTGGACACATCATTAGATGCTCTTTGTGTTGACCCTGCTCTATTGAAACAGCCATTCCTGCTTTTCCCTCCCAGGCTACCTTGACATGGACCTGACACGGGTGACATGTCTGAGAGTGGGGGATGTTTTCAGCTTTCTCTTCCCCTCTTTTCTTCTCCTCCGTCCCTCTGCTGTCTCAGCACGGCCTGTCAGTTTGAGAAGTGAGCGCCCCCAAATTTAATAGGGTTTTCTCCCTGTGCATCCCTTTGGATAGAGCGGCACAGGAGAATTCACCACGGCTCATTTTGAGAAGTGCAGAGCCAAAGTTCAGAGCAGTGCTGTGCATCTGACGCCGCTTTTTTTCCCTTCCTTTCTGTTTTTTTGGTGTCTTTTTTTCTTTTAGCCTCATCGCAAACATCCAGCATTCAAAGTTAGTGTGTCTCACAAGAGTGCCTGGAGAAAGTGCAATGTAGTTTTGCCCCGAGAACAAGAATTGTTAGAGGTGCAGAATTGAGTTTTGTTGATTTCGTCCTCTTGGTGGTGTTAAAAATCCAATGCATGTTCTTGTCAATGTCCAGACAGTAGAACAGGCTTGTTTTGTTTGACTTTCAGTTCAGAGTGTATTTTTTTCTTTTTATTTATTTTGCATTTATTTTATTCGTTACTATTTATTAATTTATTTTTATATTTTTTTGAGTTTAAAGTTTTTTTTGGAACATTTTTTTTTTTACAAATTAACACACTTTTCAGTGTCACTTTTTCTCTTAACGTGCGAAGCATCGGATGATTTGGACAGTGCATTCAAAACGACAGTTGTGACACTATTTTTTTCTTCTTTTTTGACTTCGTTTATTGGGACATTTTTCTTCTTTATTTGACTCTTTTTGTCCAAATATTTGAACACAAATGAAAATGGGACATTTTTTTCTTTTTTGAAGACTCTCATAGCTGCTTTGCATTGGTATGGGACTCACTAAAAAAAAAAACTTGAACTTTTAGCATTGAACATTATCAATCTGCAAATGTAACTTCCTACATCATTTTCACTTCCAGTCGGCTTTGGAGACAAGTGACAAACTCTTTATCGACAAAAATGTCCGGTAGAGATGCGTCACTGTGTGTTTTGTGATTTCATCAGTGTTCAGTGTGTTTTTTTAGATCTAGCAAGTGACCTCAGAGTAACAAATCACTTGCTGATTTGTTTAATTTGTGTTTAGTTATTCCAAAATGTGTTCATTTTAATTATTCCATATCAGTCTGATAAGTTTCTGCAAAAGCTGGAAACTGGAAACTTTACAGCGGTACAGGGGATTTACAGTGACTTGTACTTTTTTTTTTGTATTCTCACAGTTTTCGCCTTAAGTCGATATAATAAGTGGACTATTTTGAACTTGCGTATTAGAATTTGTTTAGAAATCCCAATTAAGTGGCTGTCCCAAATAACCGTAGCCCTATTGACCGGAATCAATATATTTACATATTATTGGATTCCAGTTTAAAATATTCTTTATTAGAACTCAGCAGCTGAAGGTTTTATACTTTAGTTTATGGTCTTCTCAAGCGCCGAGCGTTGACGGAATAAGTTCTGTCACATTCAGTGTGAAGGTCTGCCGGTCTTAAATCACAAGCGAGGAATGTGGTTTAATCAGAGCGCTATGGATAAAGCTTTCTGACAGGCTACTTTGGCTCTTTGCCACTTTTGAAAAGCTTTGGCTACTGTTCATTGCTCATAATGAGCAATAACACTGAATCTAAAGTGACGGGTATCATATCACAGCTTTAGAAGAAATACTAAGGATTATGGGAAAGTGTTTCTGACTCCTTGCCCCAAATCCCGAAGTGGCCCACCTGCAGCAGTCCTAACACAAACAGGGATGTTAGTGTCTCCACATAGACTTCTCTTATTTCGGGACAGCTGCGGACCACTAACACCCTCAAACCCCCTTTAACCTGTTAAATCTTGAAACGGCCTTCGGGTCGCCTGTTTGCGCCTCACAAGAATTTCAAATGAGATCTGTTCTCTGAAAACCATTTTACAGGAACTTCCAAAAAAAAAAGGCTTGGACCTTTTACTGGTTTACCAATAACGGACAACATGGCGGATGCTTTAGATCAGCGCCAGAATGCATTTATGCTCTTATTAAACATTCCTCAATCATAATCCTATAATTGAGCCACTGGCTTGTCGTCTTTCAACACTCTGTATAGGTTCTGCAAGGAATTCCCTCTCTTGCCAAAGAGATGCGCTGTCTGCTTTTCCCTATCACCTGCTGCCATCCTCTGTGTCTGTAATTAGAGTTTCTAGCTTCTGAATCCGTTGGCCCTTTGACAACAGGTCGGAATTCCTCCTCCTCGTTTTGCTTAGCTTGTGATTCGGGGACTGCACTCTGAGAAATGTTTGCCTTGGCCTGCTACCTAGCAAATATGCCAGTGAACCCTTGGCTTGCATTGAGGAGAAGGCAGGGAGGAAAAAAAAATCAACCGATTGGATATGGTCCATAAATCATCACCCACATGCTTCCAGAGCGCCGGGAAGAATGAGCGGAGAGGTTAAAGGGGGAACGCGGTGTGTGCGAGACAGAGAAAGCGGGACAAAAGTTTGGGGCAGACGCTGCATGAGCAAGACTGGCTGGACTCCAATCAAGGACAAAGCTTTTTTCTGACATTTATCAAGATTTTCAAAAGAGCTGATCTTGATCGACCATGAGTGTCAATGTTGTTTTCTCAATGGCAAATTTAAGTTTGCCTTTGCTCTGCTAGTTGAGAATATAACTACATTCTGACCAGTAGATCTGATGCCTGCAACATCATGGTTTTGGGTTTGATCTCGAGAGGAAGCCTGACTCTGATTTAATGTAATGGAAGACACTATACACACTAAATGTTGGGACAAAAAGTAATTTAGCGTATAGAGGACATAAACCGCTTTTAGGAAACCCGCCAGCCTTGTTATTGATTATTTCTAAAGTCATTTTAGCATTTAATACACTTCTGGTGGATGAAACCTCCCATGTTTTTGTTGTTTTTTCATTTCAGTTTCATAAATGACATACTCCGAAAGCTACTTCACAACCTTGAATTTATACAAGGAGGCTTTTGCTTGCTGTGGAAGACAATTTTCAGTCGTTTACATGTGAGGAAGAGAAAGTTAAAGAAGGTTATGGAGCGTTTTTAGAGAAAGTTATTCATCATGGTGGCAGCTCGTGTAAAAAAAAGTAGAAGAAAAAGAACACACTCAGGCTGAGCTGACCTTAGGATAAGTGCAACTAAAGAGCAAGAGGGAGAAAAGAGACTTTCTCCTGACTGTGGTCTGGCTTCTACACCAGATCTGAGACCAGCAGGAAGTCTAACTTGTTTTGACTTTACGCTCCCTGGCTAAGAATAAAGTCAGCCTGGGCCGGTGTTGCTTCACGCAAGTGATATTCCACCCCAAACTCTTTTATGTCTGTTTTAGTTAGGGAATATGATATGCAAGGGGATTCACATATCAATTACGCTTCAGAGATGTGTTCCTCGACTCCAGGGGGTCCAGATTGGCTGTTTATTTCTTTTAGAAATGAGATCAGAAAGCACATATTTTGCTTGGTGTTACTTAGAGCATCATTTTATATTTGTATGACCTTTGGTAGTGGAAGAGAGTGACTTACAGAGCCATGCGTTTCCTTTATAAATAATGTGCAGATGGATCTGTAAACTGCTTCAAACCGACTCGAAAGAACAGGTTCTTCAGAGAACACGGTGACTTGAAAATTATGACCTTGCACTTAAGACTTATAGAGCGTCTTCTTGTGTGCATTGACGAATAATGGATCTTTTTAAATTATCTTTCAAAAGCCGCAAACTCGAAGTTTAAATAAATTAACGAAGCTTGTGAAACGCCGACATTTAACAGATCGGTAAATCTGAGAAGACTTTCAACGGGTCATTTTGTTGGGTTTTGTAACCTTTCAGTATTTGGAGGGCCTCAGGGCTGAGGCCAAGGAGAAGGCAAACCTATAAAGAAAGATCCAGATACGGAACTGTGTGTCGGAGCTCCATCTTCATACGTCTGAAAGTAATTATGGCGATGGATTTGCGTGTGATTTCCTTGATGTATGTTCTCTACATCTGGAAAAGTCTCTGGGATGCGTGTGTTTGTAGGAGCTTGTAAGCAGATGGATAGTTGGATGTATGAAGACACACCGACGTGTAAAACTGAATAGTCTATAAAGCCACCTGCTGCTTTAAAGGGGTCGTAGGTTACAGATAATCAAATTTCGAGTTATAATATATTTGACAGTATGGGATAAAAACATTTTAAAATCATAGCATAAAATTAAGTTGCGCAAAATGTTTTCACAAACACACAGATACTCACAATGAGTATTTCAACATCAAAAATATGTTTAAGTACCATCATTTTCAGACTGCTGTATAACACGTGTACAATTATAAGACACGCCATTAAAATATATATTTTGTTTTGTCACACTAAAGCTCATAATGTTTATGACTTTAAGGCAAACATTAAATTTGCAAAACAAAGATTTTTAGATTTTTTTGCTGTAATTTATAGTTCAAAATACTGTAAATAATTTAAATTTAAATACATTTTTTATTAAATTAGGTATAGTACATTTTTAATCATAGGTTATTCATTATATTAAACTGAACCTTAAATTAAGTTTATACCATCTACATATGCACTACATGTACCTTTTCAGAAAATCACAAAATAATTGCTCAATGGGATTGTAGGACCCTACTAAAATTTGAGTGGGTTTTCGATTTTATCCACAGTCCCAAAACTTAAATTCCGTTTAATTGGATTTTTGGAAAACTATAAATACGGTAAGTGTGAGCGAGAGTGTGAAAGTGTGTGCGCATTAGTGTCTTGCTCCCTGATTTGTCTTGACTTCAGGTCCAGAGATGTCGGGATACGCTTCAGCTCCACGTGACCCATAAATGGAAAAATCTTTAAGGAAATGGATAGCTTAATGGTTAGAATAATTGTAAAGCTCAAATATGTCTAAGCGTTCCCCTCACACAGAACTGTCGCCATCACTCTACTGTACTCTACTGTACTGTGGTGTTTGTGCCTCGGTTTTTCTTCTGGATCAAATACAGCTTTCAGACTAGAGTGATGGTGGAATTCCCTTCTTACACGGGCCCTTTTCGCCGTCTGTTGATCTTGGATGCTAACTGACCTTAGAGAGTGACCAGCAAGTGCCCTTCTCACATGCTCATTGGTCACTGAAAAAGCACTTGAGAGACAGATCTGGCTTGATAGGATTTGAAAGGTGTATGATGTGTAGAAAGTCTTGGAAGAACTGGGACATTTCATTATAATTCCATTTCAGTGGGCAGCAGTAATCAAATGGACAGATGAAAAGTTTAGGGGCCACGAGCTGTGTCATGCTTCTTCAGAGCCCGTCTCTGATGGCTAAATCTACCATGAGTCCTGTCCACGGGATTGGTCAGTTTCAAAAGAAAGGTATTTTGAGCTCTCCGGAGTGAAAGAAAGGATATAATGGAGACTTCTAATTCAAGAGTTTGAGTGAAAAAGACTCAAATCCTGATAGAGGTATGTTTCTGTCTCTGTCTGTCTGTCGAGATGTCCAAATGTCATTGAACCTTTAGTCCATTCAGATTCTTAATCCTGATTGCTAAATTAATTTAAAAAAAAGACACACACACACACACACGCACACACACACACACACACACACACACACACACACGCTTTTAAGATTTGACACTTAAAAGCCAATTGTTGACTCCCAGACAACTGCACTCAAACAGACTTCCAGACATAAACTAGCAACGATATACAAGTTAGCTCACACACACACACACACACACACACACACACACACACATTCCTCGAGTCTAGAGATTTCAACAGTGTTTGTCGGTCACAATGGTGTTTCTCAGGTAAATACTGAGTTTTTCAGTTTGTGCCTGCGATGTTTTTCTCTGCGTGGCACTTTGTTTTCCATTTGTTGTATTTTCTTTTAATAAAGGCACATATGTCTTTTGTCTCCATATGAAATGCCAGACGTGACAGGTACATGAACTTTAGGTGGTACATCCACACTGAAATAACCAAAGGAAATATATCTTACCGTGTGTGCTACAGACCTGCTCACAAAAACACGATTTCGAGAATAGATTAACGGTAAAGGACAAATGTACGCTGTAGCATTGTTTTTTCTGACCAAATATAGAATATAAAATAATTTAAATATAAAGCACAGATATTTACAAAACTAGTTAAAAGTCACACAATCCAAGAAAACTAGAGAAAAAGTCATAAAGTATACTTTTTTACAAGAACCTAAGTATTTTATTTGTTCTGAATTTAGCTCAAAAAACACAAAGGAAAGGTGAAAAGCAAGAAACTCTTTATTTTTGATGTTTAATGTCCTGATGTAAAAGTTAAATTCAACATCTTAATGTTAAGGAATGGCATAACAAAATCAATTTTAAAACAGTCAGTCCCAGTCAAACTAAAATATGCAAAAAAAAAGTGCAACCGCGTGATTTAGCTTATAAATAACATCCAGTACCTTCAGCAACCTGTAGATGGCGATATCACCTTGTCCGCCAATAAAAAACGTGACTAATAGATACCAACTTGTCGCAAACAATCAAATTGTGACAACTAATGCTGAGTATACATTTCAACGTAGTGGAGTAAAGAGTACATATACTCAATCAAGTCAATTAGAGACTAAAGATTGACATTTTCTTTCATTTTTGATACTTAATACAAGTACAAAGTAGCCAAAAAGACTTAAGTAAACTAAAGTCCTTTTACTCAAGTACTTTACACCACTGAATACATTCACCACTGAATGATTAAGTTTAATAATAAATAGAGATTTTAGCCTTTACTTTCCATTCGTTTCAATCTGCTTTAATGTGTTCCATTCTGCTGGCGACATCATCGTTAATCCTTGCTGTTTCAGAGCTGCATCTTATGTCATCAACAACTCATACTTATAATTGGAAGCGGAATTCCTGTGTGTGGAAGCCAGTCACAGACCGAGACAGCTATATATATGCATCTATTTGTCTTGCTTAAACAAGTTTGCACTTGAGACAAGCTATCGCAACACTCCCGGATCAGGTGTTGCGATACTGCAGGCCTGTAAACAACAGCAGCGGAGGCTTAAACTCATGTTGCGCTTTTCACGGCGCGTTTGTTCCTGTTGAAACAGTGTAACTCGTGTTCACAGTTGGGAAGCCCTTGGCCTGCAGTTCTGCTCTAATTGTGTCTCAAGTTAATGGGCAAATAAAAGCACCACATGCCGTAGACATCTGGAGCTCTCGATGCAAAAACTGGAGATAAACACACGTATATATTTCGACTCTCGTTCTTTTGATGTGTGAACCCTGTGCCGCTGCCGGCTTGTTTTAAGACTTTGTGAAAAGGCACAAGACCTGCTTGGTGACCCCGGGTTATGTAGTTTGCGGCTAATGTGAGTCTGAGCCATGATTGAGAATTAAAGAGCAAATAAAAGCGCCTGCTCAAAGGAGAGGAGGAGGAGGAATGATGCGCCGATCAAAACAAGGCTAGCAATTAGCATGAGGCTAATTTCCTCTTTTCGGTTGAATGCTGCACAATGACTATAAACACGCTATCGCTATGGTAGCGGCATCATACGAGTGTTTAGCAGATGTGCTTACAATGTTTTGCAATAAATATTGCAATTAAATTTTGTTCAGAATTAGAACCGCACAATTGCAATCGTAATTATATCAGTGTTTACGATTAGCCAAATCCCAATGCTGTGATTTGTTTAAATTAGAGTTTGTGTAAAAAAAAAAAAATGATGGAGATTATTCTTAATTGTTTTGTTTTATTCCTTTTTTTTATTATCAAGCACTAGTTATTTGATTCTACGTGAATTTATTTACATTTCTACACTGACTTTTTTGAATGGTGAAAAACTAAATGAATCAATATACTTAAAATCAACTAATTTGCATATGCTTCATAATAATGTACTTTATTATGTAAATATATATATATATATATATATATATATATATATATATATATATATATATATATATATATATATATATATATATATATATATATATATATATAAATAATATAATGTATTCAAATTACATAGAAAGCATGGGATAGATGATGTTTATTTCAGTGAAACCTAAAGTTTCAAATATTTTACCGTATTTACCATTTTCTATTAATTTCTATTAATTCATGTGCATTTATTATTCATCTTATTTTTATAAAATGTAATTCCCTATAGCATGTTTAAATTGACTTGTTTTGCATTTCTAGTTGTTTTACTCATTTTTCAGAAACCTATCTGAGTATTTCTCAACAAAAAAAGTTATTTTTAAAGCCCCAATCAGACATACAGAATATTTACCTCAATGAAATAAGCCATTCTTCCCAAATGGTGTAGAGTCGTAGATGTTCCTGAACGATGCTGTGGCAGATCTGGAGTTCACCTGATGTAGCGTGAGACGGGTGCAGACATCAGAGGTGTTTTGGATCTTGTTGGTATCTTCTTCGCTGATAGGGAACAGCAGAAATGTGTGTAAATCCCTCGCAGCGAAAATGTAACACATGGTACTACATGTTTCTGTTTTGTTGATATTTCAAATCCTGAATCATTTCCAGCAGAGCGGTGCTCAGAAGCGGATTCTGACTCATCCTGCCCGAGCTTTGATGTTTTACCCATCTTTCTCTATCGGTGGTTTTTCAAAGCCTCACACATCCTCTTCCTCTTTGAATATACGTCCTCGGTGGATAGTTTCGCTGTGAACACCTGTTTGAAGAGTTAAAGCAAGCATACTTTATGAGTCTCATGTTTGACTGAAAGGTTTAGCGCCGAACATCTCAGCGGCAGATTCAGATCAAGGATGTCCAGTTAGAATCCTCTGAAATTAATTGAAAAGGCGAGGGACCGTTTTGAACTCTGCGACTTTTTTGCTTTAAAGAAGTTTGTTTGAAGAGGAACATTTTGTCATTGAACATTTTGGGCACGGGTCATTCCACCTCAATAGGACGAGAAGCTCACAATCAAAAATTGTGATGTAAACACTATATTCACAAATGATGATTGCTACCTGGAGCGAGAAAACTGTAGTCCAAAGTGTTACACATTGGTCCAAACACACATTTAATGATGGAAATCTGTGAAAACATAGATTAAGACGACCAAAATAGTAGGCAACAGTGGACAGACTAATAAAATTGAAAAAGTAACAACTTAAATATACACACTAATGAAAACACAGGTCGAACCGATAGAACATGTAAATACAAAACACTGGCATAAAACAGGGAATTCTGGGACATGTAGTTCATAATGAGGTGACAATAATTGATTATTGAATTGAACTGATAATATAATATATTATTAATATATATATAATATATAAAATAATTGAATTGAACTGAAATTGAATTGAAAAGCCTTTAATAGTCCCACAGCGGAGAAATTTGGAGCAGAGTCCCACAACACATCCAAACAAACAAACATGACCATAACGCCCTGCACACATCATAATACCATAATAAACAAACAAACAAACACAAACAAACGATAAATAAGTAGCACTGCGCGTCATAGACACAGTTCCAGTCACCAGCTTAAATTTAAATTGTGGAGTCTAATTGCAGCAGGTAGGAAAGATCTGTGATATCTCTCCTTCTTCTAATTGTACTTTGCATTGCAAAATCGGGAATGTATTGATTGTAATATTATCAAGAGTTAGTTTACGTTATCGTTATCATTTAATCTCTCCATTTTAAAGCCAATGGAAAATGATTGCTTGACATGGTTGGCGTGAAATTAATCGCATTAATAATGATTAGTAATAATTAGATAAGCTAATTAGTACTTTAACATTGTGTCTGCTTGGCATGCTTTTTAAATGACTATGCTATTTCTGGATCACTCGGACCTCGAGCCATCTTAGCAATCTCAAGCCTGAAGGCGGGGCACAGGATTGGTTAACAACCAATCACAGAGCCGAACACACAGACACACATTCACACTCCCACCTATAGGCAAGTCAACATTTTGACCAATCATGTCACTGCATACTACATGGTTCCTACGGGTGCTTGAAATCCTTGAAAATGCTTGAATTTCAATCCGGTGTTTTCAAGGCCTTGAAAGTGCTGGAGTTTTGAATGAAGTGCTTGAAAAGGCTTGAAATTTTAATTGTGCAGAAACGTGCATTTTCAGCGGCCAAAAAGCACAGCAAAAAAGAAATGTAACTGCGATAGCGTGCGTTAAAAATAAATATTGCTATTAAGAATTTAAAATGAATCGCATGCATTAACGCGTTAATTTTGACAGCCCTACTTTAAATATACATTTTACCACAACTGTATGGTGCTGGAGAAACCTGAACGTGGACCTTGAAAGTGCTTGAATTTTATCTTTCAGGAACCCTGATAGTATTCAGTGAACTGCTTTTGTTTTGCAGTCGCAATATAAAGTGTGTTTGGCATGTTAGGCATCTGGTAGAGGTTTTTCGAATCTGTTGGGTTTATTTTTCGTGGCCCTTCCAGTGCAGGACTCAAAGTGTTCTCTGTTCCAAATACAAGGACCAGTGTGTAAAAAAAAAAACCCAGGCGTTTAAAATGAACAGTTGCTGTGCTTCTCCAGACCCCTCACCTTGTGTGTGCTTCTGTGCTTCGGTCTCGACTGTTGTTTTGATCCCACTCTGGCAGACCCCCCGTGCTGAGGGTGTGTGTGTGTGTGTGTGTGTGTGTTAGATGAAGGACGTGGACTCTTGCCAGCATATTTTATCCATGCACCATATCGTTGGGATCCAGCTGAAGGCAGGGAGGCTTTGTCCCTCAGCTCCACCATCTGCCACTGGGGTCTTATTCCTTTAACCCTCCGTACAGTCAGTGGGACTCGTCCACCTCCGCCATCCTGATCACGTTGAGCTGAAAGAGTGCTCATCTATGTCATGTTTGCGAGAGTTCTTATGCTTTGTTCTCATACTTATACATTTTGGTTAATACATTGAGGCTTATATATTTACACCGGTAGTACTCGGCGAATTGGTTGGTTGTTTTTTTTTTTTTTTTTGGTTGGTTGGTAGGTTGAGTTTTACATTTTCTTCAAGCATTTTAGACTTTTACACATTTCCTCAATCATTTTAGACTTTTTAAATTCTCTTGATACAGTTTGTACAGACAGTAACTCCTAATAATGGCAATTGTTTAACTTTATAATGTACTAGTTTGTCTGTTAAATTGATTTGTCTAAAAGTTATTCCTGTTCTGTGTTACAAAATATATATACACTGTGTTCTGTATGTGCGCGCTGCTTTTGTAAATGTCTATTTATATCTTTATCTGTATATATGTATACACACAGACAACCATGGTGTTCTATTAGATGTGGTGTATACATATGTATATGTATGTATATATGTACATATATATAT